>OZ010705.1:993586-1025348 GCA_963932265.1 Thymelicus lineola
AAAGAAAAAAATAATTTAAACCCTAAAACAAGTCCGTAAGACTGTAAACTGCTTGTGATATTTAAGTTATAAAGAATTCCAAATTCGAATACTCAATAGCAATAATTAAGAAATATATTGAATATTTAAGTGTAGTGGTGGACATTTGTATTATATAATCTGTGGACAATGAGAGACAACATGAAGGCATGCCAGCACACACTGTCAGATGACGTCGTGTATAAAGATGTGGTTGTTATTGGTGAGTAGACAACTATATATTTTTTACTAGCGCTTTGCTTGCCTTTTCCGGGACACTAAACACCCTATTCTTATTCCAGATCATGGCCTATATATGTGCATTTCATGAAAATCCGACAGTTTTTGCCTTAGTCTTTGAATGAACTTAAGTTTAAGTCTTTGAATTAAATGTGGAAATGGAATGGGCTTCCTTCCGAGGTATTCCCGGAGCGCTATGACATGGGGTTCTTCAAAAAAGGTGTGAAAAGAGTTCTCCTTCAGGGCCGGCGTTGCATTGGCGATTCCACTGGTATTGCTCATGTCCATAGGTGACGGTAACCACTTACCATCAGGTGGCTCGTATGCTTTTTCGTCTGCCCTTCAGGCTATTAAAAAAAAAAGTGAAACTTTTCATGGATATTTCTTAGAAACATCCATGCAAACTTTCACATTTATAATAGTATATAAGATGTCAATAAACTAGCAGACGAAACAACTGATGGTAACTGGTAACAGTCGCCCGAGGACATCAGGAAAAACCGATGGGATTGGCGGCCAAAAAGGACACTGCGACCAGAAACATTTCACAGACGAATTTAGCAGGAGGATTGCGAGTAACCAGGCTGCGAAAACCCTGACACCATGTATGAGAACCGTTAGCATTAAATTGGTGGTATAAGATATAGTGGAATCAAGATGGATGGAATCCCTTCCACACCAAATTATCTCTGTTATAAACTTCCAAATTTATTTAATTTTAGAGCATATTATATTATAAACATTGCATTGTCGAATTTGATGAATACACGTAATGAAGTAGTTTTTTTGGTCCTCGCAGATCTGTGATAGCATCTCAACGGGCGTAGGTCACATTGTCGAACCTACCAACGCTTATTGACTCTAGAACTCGCTGGTAATCAGCTGTAATCATACTGTTGAACTACTGACAAGAGTCCAAGAGACAAGTCACTTGACTTGACAAGTTATAATATGTCATAACTTGCGTCCTGTTAGATAAACACTGGAACCTAGTTTCTGAATGAGCACGCCCTAAGAGAATGCAAGCGCCATGCGCCAGCCGGCCGGTCTATTAATGACGAGACGAGACGTACCAATTACAAGTAATGAAATGTGGCTAATACTGTCTCGTCTCTCCCATATCGGATTTCGCTGTGTATCATATCAGCGATATCAACAGAGGTTAATTCGTAATTCCAGTAAAAGTTGATAATTGAAGTGACAATAAGGGAACATACCAAAACCACGTGCCTCATTTAGGGGGGGGAGGGGGGTCTTCAAAACACCACGATTGGCCACAGAGGGGAGGGGGGGGTTTAGGTTTTTGTCACGTAGTCAATATTTTAGCAACCATTGCGCCACAAAGTCGTCAAATATAAGCAAAATTATTATTTTTTAACTCTGTTTTTGCAAAAAAGTATTGAAAACCGTATTTATCAATTACCACGTGAAAACTAGGGGGAGGGGGGGGTCTTCTCATATACTACGGATGGTCACGAAGGGGGGGGGAGGGGGGCAAAAAGTTGGAAAAAGTGGGTTACGTGGTTTTGGTATGTTCCCTAACATGGAATCTGAGGCTTATTTTTGTTCAGTTTTGGACTATGCAGGGACAACAACTTTGCTTTCTTTGGGTCCTGCAGGACAGATGGTATAGAACGCTTTAGTCAGCTGAACTTAGTTCTTTCTTTCTTCCTTTTCTCTCTTCCGGCAACACATCGAAGTTTTTGATGTTTCTGTTGTTCTTGGACGACGGAGACCATTTACCATTAGGTAGCTTATCTGATCACTTCTCGGTTCTTCATATATACATATAACATTGATTGTTGATTGCTTCTCTGTCTTTAGTTAGAGAGCGACTTTACCTCTATATCACGAAATATCGTTCACTATCCACTACACTACGATAACACGTGGATAACGACCTTTAATCCGGTTACAGTAACAGATATGATAACCACACATGGCCCGTGTGATTATCATGACTGTTGTTGCCATGTGGACTGAACAGTGTCCAGTGATCTAGATTTAGGTGGAAAGTGTCAAGATCAACTTTTATGTAAATGGCCGTCAAACGAGCAGTTGAGAGATTTGATCCATGGTAACTGACGTGTTGAAGGTCAGAAGTAATGCAGGGAAACTCGTTTATTAAGTTGATTCTCCAATTGCAACCGAAAAACAGGAGAAAGAGAATTGGCTATCGCGCACCAGTAAGTTTCTAGCAGATCCTGGGATCTGAAGAAGCTCTGGTGCTTCTCCCATTAGCTGAAAGAAGGCCAAGATTGTTTTAATTGATTTGTACTTGCACTTTCCTAAACAGTCTAAAGCCTGTATTAATAAACCGATCACGGCTGCAGAGCGCGATATCAGATCTTACAAATGTCATTTTTACATGCGATTTGATGAGTATCTCATATCGAATCTTGATCGTAGAGATCTTAAAATCAGTCATTAATACGGGACTAAGTAACTTTGAAGGCTTCCCTTTGGGGAAACCCGCCATAAACATGCAAAAAATTCCATGATACAAATATTACAATTGGCCAAAGACAGCACATTTGTATCTCTCTGCCATTGTTACTAGCAGAACATTTGACCCATTGAGCTCCATTGACCCCTCAATAGACCCCAGTCTATTGAGTGGTTCTTCCATTTGATCACCCGTACTGTTTCACTATTCAGATAGGGTTGTCTACAAAATACTTTTTTTAATACCGTTACACTTAGATGTAATTTTTGAGAAAATACTTTTTTAAATAGCATTACCTATTTGTTTACGTGTTGTGATTTTTGAGACCATACTGATGATTCTGTCCAGCGAGAAGTCCGGGATTCGGTTCCTTCCTAGCCAGTTACGCGACAGGTAATTGTTTGTATGTTTGAGTGTGGTGGTTGTTTGTGTTGCTTCGTTTTCTCTAATCATTGTACAAATATGATACACTACAAAGTCAAAGTCAAAATATTTTATTCGTATAGGTATCACTGATACACTTATGCACGTCATTTTTTGGCTTTTCGGAAGGTGCTTTGTCGTGGAGGAGAAGAAAAGCCTAAAGAAACTAATCAGCACATCTTTTAAAAAAATATTACAAAAAAAGATAATAATACAAAAGTATTTACTATTCTGAGCGGAACTGGTTGCAGAGCTGGTCATTTCCATGCGTCTTTGTCATTTAAATACTCGTCTACACTATAATATCCCTTGCCTATTTAACAAGAATAAACATTTATCAGTGATATGAGTCTCTGACATGAAAGTTGCCTTGAAGTTGGTCATAGCACACATATCAACTCGAAAAGGGATCTTATGATAGTTTTAATTTTCATCAAAATCTGCCCCGAGACTCCTTTGACCACTCGGTCTGTCTGTTCTGTGTTCTTGTCTTCTCAAACGAGTTGGAAAATACGTTATTTTTTATCATTTAGGTATATTTATTTATTTATTCTTTTGCAACACCTTAAACTAGAGGTTACAAGGGCGAACTTAATGCCTAATGGCATTCTCTGCCAGTTGACCCTGGGTGATGGTGAAAATGTGAGGTAGGCAAAGAAAACAAAAAAAAAGATTAGAAAGAAAAAAAAAACGGGAAGAATTAACACAATAAACAACATAATGAAATACTAATATCCAGATAACCATAGTATTTATATATATATATATATTATATAAATATATATTGAACATAAATAAGAATTATATAAATACACTTTTATAAGATATACATATATATATATATATAACAATATAAATAAGCACCAAATATACATATACATACTTATACTTATAGTATTTTAAAAGGTTGAATTTAAAGAAAAACTCATCCACTAATCGTCTTTTTGAGCAAGTGGTCCTGGACTAGCTTTTTAAAAATACCTCTGCTTCTCGCCCTCCTAATGTTTACGGGTAAGGTATTCCAGAGTAGTATAGCCTGAATAGTAAAGGAATAATGGAAAAAGTCACTACTATGTGACGGAAGAAGAAGCTTTAGATTATTAGAAGAACGTAGGTGTTTGTCTTGCGTGGTACAGACATACCGAAATTTTTCCTTAAGATACGAAGGAGAAGTAGGTTCGTTTAAAATAGCAAACAAAACCAAGAGAATCCTAGAGTTACGCCTTTCACGAATGGTGAGCCATTTAAGCTGACTCCGATAACTCGAGACATGATCATACTTGCGAAGATTAAAAATGAAACGGATACAGTTATTCAGTAGGCGCTCTAGTTTATCTAGAAGCTCTTCGTTTAGGTCCGGGTAGCACACATCAGCATAATCAATTATGGGAAGCACTAGGCTATGCACTAACGTAATTTTGGTACTATACGGCAAGAATTTTCTTAAACGGTAAAAGGATTGCAAAGTACCATTAACTTTCCGGCATATCTCCGTTATTTGCACTCTCCAGTTTAAACAGCTGTCGAGGTGTAGCCCGAGGTTTTTTACAGAATTAGAAAAAGGTATAATGCTATCATGGTACATAATCTTCGGCAAATTTACCAAGTCAAGCTTCGCTAGTAGCCTCGTGCTACCCACTAAAATTGCCTGGCACTTAGAGGGATTAACGCTTATTCCATATTGTTTAGACCACCTATTCACAGACTCAAGGTTACGGTTGAGCTGAGAAATCACACTGTCAAGTTCAGAAACACTACCTTGTGCATAAAGTTGGAGGTCATCAGCATAAAGATGGTACGAACAATCAAGAAGAGAAGTGATAAAGTTGATGAACAACGAAAAAAGTAAAGGAGATAATATACCGCCTTGCGGAACGCCAGTGCTTAGTTCAGTCCAGTCTGAGCACTCATTCTCTAGGCGGACTGACTGCTGACGACCGCGAAGATAAGATGTAAACCACTCGAGAGAAGATGAGGCAAAGTTAAGGTGGGACAAGATGGAAACAAGGATATCGTGGTCGACTGTGTTAAAAGCATTTGAAAAGTCAATGAGCACCACTACAGTTATTAGCCTATCATCCATACCCATTCTTATATCATCAGTTACCTTAATGAGAGTAGTAGTGGTGCTATGACCCGAGCGGAATCCAGACTGAAACGTGCTCAGTAGATTATGTTTACATACGAAGGGTATAGGTTTATCTTATATTATATTTAATAATGCACTTAAAAATATTTCCGTAATTTTTTAGGCTTTTTATTATTTCTTGTTTAAACTATTTCTACACTTTAGAATGATTACAAAACACCCGTATTACTCGTTTCCCAGTCTAAGATAGAATGCCCCTCCTGGGCCGCTCTCCAGACCGACCAACATCACTCCCTTGTTCATTGTTCTTTCTCACAGTAATATTTCTCCCGAAACCCGAAACCAGCCAACTAAGGTGTGTTGACTGATGCCGGCGCCATGGAGTTCGGCGAATTACAAAAATAATGGCGTCTTTGTTCCTAGTATTAATCAAATAGTTTATTGTTAATTCTAAACCCTAACATTATACATCATGAAACTTCTCGAATATGTTCTTCGAATTAAGTCCGATTTACACGTATTAAGTAGTTAAATAAACAACTAAATTTTATGTAAATTAATACGTGTAAACAGACAATTTAGTAACTTTTTAGTTAAAATTTAGTTAACTTTTACTTATCTACTTAACTACTTAATACGTGTAAATCGGACTTTACAACGAATGAATTATTCACATTAGTAGAATCGGTTGATCACGACACTTTATTTTCATTAAAAACTGGTATCATTGTAAATGTCAAATCGGTCTGGTCTGGATTAGTGATTCGCCTATACTAGGTAAATCGCGAAGAGGATACATATTTACGTCAACAGTACAAAAATTACTCGTTTGTATGGGAAATCAATATTGTAACAAGGAAAGTCGCGTCAGCTCTATTACAGTACAATATAATAGTCCTTGAATTACCCATCTGACGTCACAACAAAACAATTATTGCACGTGTAATTTTACTTGCTACTGATGTGTAGTAATTTTGTTATGCCCTCAAAGTAATTACCGGAAAATGACGATAATTGTAAAGTTTATGACGCTGTAAAACCGTTAATCGATTCAGTAGTTGTTTTAAGGTCGTAGCCCATCTAAACGACACCGCTCCCACCCAACCAAAGTATGAGAATTCAAATATAAACTTTAAATCGTGCTCTGTAGGTGCAACTATTGAGTGGCAAGGTTGCGGTTAGCTTGCTTCCCGCGCGCGGGCTGCTAATTTTTGTTGTTACTGTAAAGTGCACCTACAGAGCACGATTTTAAGTCTATATTTGAATTCTCATACTTTGGTTGGGTGGGAGCGGTGTCGTGTAGATGAGCTACGACCTTTAGCAACACGATGGAGACGCAACTGGTTCACATGATGTGGTCACCATATTCATTAGCATTATGAGACTGGATGGAAACAGAAAAACAAACAAATTAATATATGGTTGACTTAGTTACTAGCAAAGCAACAACCCATAATTGTCCCACTGCTGGGCTCGGGGTTTCCTCTCACAATGGGTACAGGCCATAGTCTACCACGCTGGCCAAGTGTGGTTGGTAGACTTCATACACATTTGAGAACTTTGTTGAGAATTCCGGTGTGTAGGTTTCCTCACGATGTTTTCCTTCACCGAAGCAGGTGATAATTAACTTTAATTTAATCTAAATTGTCTCGTTGAGCTGAAAATATACTCCGGGATTTTGAATCGATACAGCAACAAACGCAGAAATTTTTTTTTGTTTTCAGTTTTTAAAAATCTTTATCGCTAAATTAATGACATTAAGGAACTGTATCACACACACAATATCTTAATGTCTGTAGTATTCAATAGTTCCTTAAGTAAAGCTTTATTAAGCTTTACAAATATTTCTGTATCTCGCCAACGCCAAATAAAATAAATAAAATTAGCTATGTCAATGGTGTCTTTAACCGCAGCCCTATGCCGTGACAACGGACACTATTCGTAGTTTGTCGTGAATCATCTGGAACCTTCCAGGCTATATATAGACCTGGATAGCACAGTACTGCGCGGTCAGCACTCCTGCCGTTGTCAGGATAACAGCACGCGATGTATGACCTTGAACCTTGAGCTTAAACATGGCAGAGACCTACATGGGCACAAATGCTACCATTGTAATATTTAATATCCATGTCCTATGATAAAACTAACAGCGCTAAATATGGATATTCAAAGTATAACGTTTGTGAAAGAAATCGTCTTGGAATATCACATACCAAAATCCTCCTCATGGATTCCATTACCAGAAATATATGGGACCAATGTACGGTTGCCAGACGGCCGGGAAATGCGCGATTTTTCCAGAAGTTTACGTATTGTCCCGTGTACAGTAATTAGACTTACGGTAATTAACAAATTAAAGGGGCGCCAACAGTGAGTGCCGGCTGGCGAGCTATATTTGGCAACGAATCGGTAATGCCTAGTTTGTGAAGAATGACGGTGACCACTTACCACCAGCTTGCTCATATTTACACTTTCACTGACAGCTGTCACAAAAAAAACGACAACCCAACTGTCATCACTGACAGCTGTCATTTGAAAATTCGAAGTTGGAACTGTCATCGACATAATAAAATAATAATAAATATTGCTTTAATTTCCTCTCAAATCATGTTTACAATCATTGATCATGTTTACAATGTTTGCTTAAATACTATTATAACAGCTTACTTTGTGGTATAATGTGGTATAAATACATATTTTGATAGTTTAATTTGTAGTCTCTGCACAGTGCTTATTCTTACCAACGTGATTAAATTTTGTTTGTTGCACCTGCCACAATTTTTCATCATCACCCTGGGTTGACTGGTAGAAAATGCCACTAGGCATTAAGTTCGCCCATTGTAATTCAATGTATGAATTCAATAATGTTAAAATAAATAAATAATGATAACGATATGGTAATTGTCTGCAGGCAACGGTCCCAGCGGCATGGTGACGTCGTTCATGCTGGCGGGCAATGTGCCCTACCTGAAGAAGGTGCCTGAGGACCTGCCCATCGACGAGATGCTCAGAGCCAGGTCAGCTGCCCTCATCACACGGTCACACACACTCACATTCTCATTAGATTTGCTCCTACACAGGGCTCCCTGGCTGGGTTGACAAATGGTCGGGATTGGTCTGGATTGTCCCACATTTCACATGATATCCAGAGTCCTGAAAAAATACAAAATGTCCCGAAAAATCACTCGATTCAATAGAATGCGTTTGCCGCTAAACGCGCTCTAGCCGTTTTTTTGTCCTGATAAATCCCTACTTTTTGAAGTTTCAGATAGCAACTCTACCCCTAGAACAGACAATTATAGGACAAAAGTGTTGTGTTCTACTGATGTCATTACACAATCACACACACACACACTCACAATAATTTAAGTCGGTACTTCAATTTGTAACTTGATGAGTTAAGCTTTCAATGCCTAATTTTCATCTTTCTCCGTTTTGAGTACCTGGTTCAACTTTTCTTTGATAATCTTTTGAATGTGTTGTGTAATTTTCAGATTATCAAACCTCCCACCTGGACAAAGTCTGTACGAAACTGATCTCATGGAACTAGCTGAAGGTTTGGAGGGGAGGAGTCAGAACCCGATCCCACTGCTGGTGAGTACCACTACACATACCCACCACCATCTTTTAAATTAATAAGTACTCGAAGAAAAACATTGAACTTTTTAAGACCCACTTTTCGCTACGGCCACCAAAACTACTTATATTATTATATATTAATACTTTTTCAAAGGACGATTATAATATGAAAAGGAAGAAATTAAGAAACGCTAGTTGACAAAATTTGGAAATTAGTTTAAAACTATAGCTTAGCATCTATTTCACCCCAAAAATATATTATTCTAAGAAAAATAAGTCTTTTACATTAGTATTTTGAGTTTTTAGAAATGAACTTGAAATTGACCGCGAAAAAGGCCAAGACTGTCATGGCGTTTTGAATGACGTCGCACCTCGCGAAACAGCCGTGTTTGTGTATGACAGTCAATTGTGTTTTTTAATAAATAATGAATTCCTCGTATTATAAATACTGTATAGTGCCCCAATGTAAAAGTACAACGATAAAAACGCCAAACAAATTATTCATATACGTTCCAAACAATAAACAAATACGTAGAAAGTGGTTAAATATGGCAAGGAGGCAAGATGCTCTTACTTTATCAACTGATTCCACAATTTATTTCTGTGAAGATCATTTTGATGTAAGTAATAAACACAACTTGATGTATCTATTTATAAATGTATAGTAAAAGAAATGAATTTTGCAAAATCTACCATAATATACCACACATAACCTATAAAATGTTATGACTTGAGTAGGGTTTTATGATTTATTTGAGTTAAAATATTATTTTCGTTTTATAAAATGTAATAATTCATACTCTTCTTATTTTTTTAGTTGCCAAACGATATGATTAATTATACAGAGTATCATATTATGGGTAAAGTTTTAACATTGCGGAATTCCGATGAACAAAAGTCGGTGTTTATTGCAAAAAATTTGCCAAGCATAACGGCGTCAATTTTGGGCAAATTACTGCTGTTTGCTTTGTTAAATCCTGTTTCCATAGCAAATTATATCTGTCTTTCAAGATTAAACTAAAAACGAACTGTATTAATTTAACGAGAATTGCTGAAAACTCCAAATAACCTGTTCATTTTATACGAAAATGACAGCTACAACGTAGTGTTTCGCGAGGTGTGACGTCACGCTTCCATGCGCTTCACTGATTGATGTTTAATGTCACGTGATTAAACGCCTCAATTTGTCGATTTTATTTTCCAAAAATATTATTAATCTTTTATTATTTTAATAGAAAAGCTGCACTTTTGTTTACTAATTATCATGGTTAATCATTAGAAACTCTAAGCCATTCGATTTATTCTTAGTGGAAACAAGCCTATTGTTTACATGAAGGTAACAACGCTACGAAAAGTTCAATCGTTGCGGTCACCATATCGCTATAGGGTGACCGCGCCTGATAAAGCATAGAGATAATGGTAAATAATTAAGTATGTAAGTAATATTTTTCCAAGTGGCATTAGAAAGGAATGTTCCAGATAATGCAAAGGAAATAACTCTTTAGTGAAGGAGACTTCTGTCATTAACTATCGTTAAGTTGTTTTACAGTTGACAACACTAGTACTGAGTACTGTCAGACGTCAGCCATAGTTAAAATTTATTTAACATAACGTTATGGTCAAATCAGTAACAACGCCATCTAGATTCGGTAGTTTGCGATCATCAAATCAGCCACCATCTAAATTCTTTGTTACGAATTACAATCCTAACGCATAACGCCTAACGTAGCGGAGAAAGTTAGATTTTTAACCGACTTCAAAAAAAGGAGGAGGTTCTCAATTCGACTGTATTTTTTTTTGTTACCTCAGAACTTTGGACTGGGTAAACCGATTTGGATGATTCTTTTTTTAATCGAAAGCTGGTGCTTGTAGTGTGGTCCCACAAAAATTTTAACGAGATCTGACAATGGCATCCATGTCAAAATCATATAAGTCTTAAATTTGCATTAAGTATGTGCGTGATAAATGGACGAATAACTCAATATCGCGCCAACCGATTTCGATGATTCTTTTTTTAATTGAAAGCTGGTGCTTGTCGTGTAGTCCCACATAAAGAGCGAGATCTGACAATGGTATCCATGTCAAAAGTACAATGTACTTCATTTGAAGTCGGTTATTTTTTTGTTAAAATGTTAGTACTATTAAGTGGTTCTATTCCAAAGCTAGCAAAAACGTTCTGTTTGTTGTTCTTCTTTTCATAATTATACTCATAAATTTTCATACCCCGGGCTTATATGAAAATCAATTCTGAAGAAGTTAAACACCAAAACGTTGAATGTTTAATTTACATTTTTTTTATATCTTATAAATTAATGCTTGACTACAAACCCACCTGATGATAAGTGGCGATGTAGTCATGCGAAATTATAACCGACACCAACATGACTTGCTGTTTCCGAGCGTTCGGGAAGGATACCGGTTCTGTTGAAACTTCTAGGAAACTCGTTACTGAGATTTATTACACCATTCAACTACTTTCGGAGGTCCCTACTCCCTAGAAACAAACACGAAATAAGTTATTACTAAAATTAATACTTATTAAGATATTTTGACGACCCGTGCGGCGCAAGAGTCTTCGGTTCGATTCCTAACGAGGCGCAAGTTTGAATGATGAGTTTGAATTTCTGTTCTCGGTCTTGATGTGAGTGTTCTTGTCCCTATGTGTTGTCCATGGCACCCACGAGCCCAGGACACAGGGAATCCTAGTGTGGGGATATGAGTGTGAAGCGTTATTTGCGTGTGGCTGCGTGTGCGATGCCTCTATATTTTTCTCTTTTCTTCTCCCTCTTAATCTCTATTTTTCTCCTCTCTATCTCTTCTCTTCTTGTATCTTCTCTTTCCCTCTCCCTACATATCTTTATCTCTCTCTGTGTGTATGTGTTCATGTGATTTATTTCTGTATCACGGCAAACCTTTAGAATAGGACGACCCTGGAGGAGGCGATAAAATAGCGTGCTAAGTTGTGCCAAAACACTCAATCTTTCGAGTTTCAGTTTCTGTCGTTCCTTACTTATGTTGTTTCTTTGATCTCAATAGTAGTAATACGTTATTATGCAGTGAATTGTACATAGCCGGCTTTGAATTCTGACTACAATTTCGAATGCTGCTCTTACGGACTTCATCCCACTTCCTTCCTACTAATGTTTGTAACATTAGAAATGTAAAGTTTGTGAGGTATTGATCTTTGTTACACGCAAAAGGTACTGAACTATGGATTTTCATGAAATTTAATACACAGATAAACCATGATTTGGATTCTGGAACGGGATTAACATTAAGGGTACTTAATACTAATCTTATTATCCCGGAAAAAGCGTGCAAAGACGCGGACAAAGTGCTAGTTTCACTAAAATTAGACGTGATTTAGTGAAAATGAAACTGTTGGGGTTTTTTAAAGTTCAAAAATTATATTATTAACTAGCGGACCGGGCGAACTTCGTATCGCCTAACAATCATATTAAAAAATAGGGGTTGGTGTTAGAAGGGTGAAAATTTAGGGGTGTATTTTTTAATGCCACATTATAAAAAAATAAAATTTTGTCCAAAACATTAAAAAAAAAATGTTAGGGGTGGACAACCCTTATCACTTAGGGGTATGAAAAATAGATAGTAGCCGATTCTCAGACCTACTGAATATGCATATAAAATTTCATAAAAATCGGTCAAGCCGTTTTGGAAGTATGGTAACTACCATTGTGACACGAGAATTTTATGTATAAGATGTTATCATACTTGTGGAACCAATAAATCGGTACTATGCCTAGCGCTTGACAGTTTTTTGTACGCAGTTTGAATATCCGATTTGCAAATCGCCACATGATGCAAAATATAAGGAAAAAAGATCGGGCATGCCGCGGTAAGGTCGGCAAAAACATTAGCTTTTTTATGAGAGCAGTTATTTTTACTCGTGCGGTAAAATGACAGTCATTCCGTTTAATTGATGGCTAATGTTAGGATTTAGTCAAATGATCATCATAACATCCATCCACAAGGTTGATGACCTCAGAGTCATGATTAGCGTAGTTTAGCTATTTATTCTTCATGAACTCAGTGTCATAATCATGATGTGTGTATATGTATGGTTGGCTAATAGCCCGGCGGCTTGTGTCGATCCTAATGTTCGGTTTACATGTATATGTAGTTGAGTAGATTACTAAATTTTAACTAAATAACAGAATAATTTTTAGTTCGCCTCCAAACGTAATAATTTAGTAAAGCTCCTTAGTTAATACAATTCTTCACAATCTACTTAATTACATACTTATGCATTTTACTGTACTTAATTTTAACTAAGAAGTTTCTAGTGATAAGGCCCGCCCACTTAACAGAAAAATAGAAGAATTTCTAAATTACTTGTTTACTTGCATACTATCTTTTAACTAATAAATTGTCCGTTTACACGTGTTAATTTGCCTAAAATTTAGTTATCCACTTGACTACTTATTAGGGCCTTATCACACTGACGGATTCCGAGCGGATTCAAAGCGGAGCGGAGGCGTGACGGGTTCGCCGCGGAGGCTCTAGTGGGCGATTAGTGGGTTAAATTAAATAATCTTAAATTAAAGTTCAAAAACGCGCGACAGTTTTATTTACCCTAAACATTTCAGTAATTTTTTAGATAAAAAAACTACATCAAAATCGGTTCCGATCAAAATTCGTTTGAGAGCTAAGATGCCACTGATAGCATACAGATATCCAGGTCCCAGACACGTCAAGCTTGTATTGTAACTTCGTTTTTCGTCGGGGTATAAAAAAATGGTACCTATCTATTTTGCTGACGGTCCTTATGCAAATCAGTGTAATAAACGACCTTACGTAATAAGCTGTCATCCAATAATTTATTACAATATTATTCATTCGTACGTTGCAGTTGCCGACCGTATGTGGCCGGGGCTTGCCATTTTAACGGGAATATCGCAAACGTGTTTTTACGAGACTAATATTTTTCGGGACTCATTTAAATTTTACGGGGCTGCTTGGGAAAAAACAAACAAGATTTGATTGGTTGAAGAAAGGGTGTTAATCCTTCTATGGTATAGTTGTTCAGTATTACTTTTAACAACATTCTGAACTACTGGGCTTGTTTTTTTCGTTTTTCTATGCATTAGGGTTTTTGTTTTTTTTTATTTATTTTTTTAATATAAATTACGTATACAGGGTGAATTTTGCAAGTGGGCGTGGATGACCAAATCTGGAATTATGAGGAATTCCATTAGCGAAAAGTTAAAAAATAATTGATTACCGCCAGACGGTTAACAAATTAATCACGGCAATATTCTATGGTAATTACACTTAATCTCTGAACTGACGTTACGTAGTGTGAGGTATTTAGTTGCTAACAACAAAAGCAATCTAAAGATTTAAAAAAATACTCGACAGAAGAGCCAAGAGAGTTTTAGCCGTATTGAGGCGACTTTGAATACTACCCAAATCCCACGTCGGATGGGTAAGAGGCAACTCAATCAGGCTGGTGGTAGGGCCCCTGAGGGATTATATTGGTAATATTGAATTTAATATTTGATTAATTCTGCGACGAGAAAGTAGAAACACGTACCAATTATTTCGTCGTTTAAGAAGAGTAGATCCGTACCACCATTGTCCACATTGCATTATCAGGATTGAACAGTCTATTACTATAGATACACCCTACATAATATATCGACGCTTGAAAGGAAAAATTGACTAAGCAACATTGAGCTAACTTTACAGGAGAGCAGTTTAAACTTGGAATTTTTAGAAAAATAAAAAAATATTTTTTTTGCCCTCCTACCGACGTTATTCTTACTGTTTTGGAATCCTTATTTTATCATCTATATTGCGGCTTAACAACTTTTCTATAATTTCAACTTTAAACTGCTCTCCTGTAAAGTTAGCTCAATGTCGCTTAGTCAATTTTTCCTTTCAAGCGTCGATATGTATATATTTTACTTTACTTATATTTTTGTCAATGTTTTTTATGTTTCATGCAAAGTATCTTATGTGACCACTATACAGATATACATTTTGTGTTTCCAGGTCGACAATTTGCTAAGGCCGTGCGCGGATTTGGGCATCCAGGCTGACTCGCTGATTGAATGGAAATATGATGTGGAGAAACAGGTGTGTTATCCTTATAAAATGACTTGTATAATTATGACGCTGCTATAATGAGGACCGACTATAATAAAATATTCATTGAGAATCTTAATTATGTGAAACAGCATAGAGTGAACAGGTGACATAGATACAGACCGACGCTACAGTGCTACAAGGATCTTTTGGCGCGTGGCGAAAATCGGAACTAATGCCGCCATCTTGCTAAGTGTCACTTTTTGACATCTCATTCAGTGCACCCGTCACTGTGGCCGCGTTCCACTTGACGACCACGGTCGTCATGGTCGCGGCGAATACGTCATAGATGACGTCATTTAATTTCCGGGTGGGTCGAAGTGGTCGAAATGCAGTGCTACCAGATATTATTTATTTATTATTGATATAATTATGTTCAATTATGTAAATAATTTTAATGTATACATTTTTGCTACTATAATTAAATTGATAAATAATTATAAAAACCGCGGTCGTGAGCGTGATCATTGTGAACGTCAAGTGGAACGCAGGGTGTACTTCTACGAGGGCGCCCCCCTGTCAATGTCATCCATGCGCCAAAAGATCCTTGTAGCACTGTACACGATATTGTAATGTTTAAATGTCAAAGTCAAAGTCAAAGTCAAAATATTTTATTCATATAGGTATCACTGATACACTTATGCACGTCATTTTTTGGCTTTTCGGAAGGTGCATTGTCGTGGAGGAGAAGAAAAGCCTAAAGAAACTCCTCAGCACATCTTTTAAAAAAATATTACAAAAAAAGATAATAATACAAAAGTATTTACTATTCTGAGCGGAACTGGTTGCAGAGCTGGTCATTTCCATGCGTCTTTGTCATTTAAATACTCGTCTACACTATAATATCCCTTGCCTAACAATTGTGTCTTTACACGTTTTTTGAAAGTTTCTATTGGCAAGTCACGTATTAATTTTGGGATTTTATTATAGAAATGTATACCAAGCCCTATGAAAGATCGCTGCACTTTACTTAGGCGGAACGAAGGCGTAACTAATTTATGCATTCTTTTCGTATGGCGATTATTAATATCAAAATTTTGTTTATACGCGTTTATATTCTTCCGTATAAAAACTACATTGTTGAAGATATACTGGGAAGCTACTGTAAGTATACCTATTTCCTTGAACTTTTCACGCAAAGATTCCCGAGACCTAAGTTTATAAATAGCCCTAACAGCCCGTTTCTGGAGTATGAAAATTTGTTTTATATTGGCTGCTTTGCCCCACAGCAAGATGGCATAAGACATAACACTGTGGAAATAAGCAAAATAGACTATCCTAGCAGTTTCGACGTCTGTATACTGCCTTATTTTCCTAACAGCAAAAGCAGCCCTACCGAGTTTTGTCGCGAGATTTGTTATATGTGGGCCCCATAGAAGTTTACTATCTAAGGTCACCCCTAAAAAGACCGTCGATTCCTCCATATGCAATGTTTCGTTATTTAGTTTAAGAGATTTGCTGACTTTTTTAACATTAGGTAGCACAAACTCTATACATTTCGTTTTTTTTTGCATTTAATAGTAAATTATTGATAGTGAACCAACGCGACACATGCGAAAGAGCACTATTTACGTCGTCGAAATTTACTTTATTCCTTTCACACTTAAATATTAGTGATGTATCATCAGCAAATAGTACAATATCCGCTTGGTTCTTTACATAATGTGGTAAATCGTTAATGTATACCAGAAAAAGAAACGGACCCAAGATCGAGCCCTGCGGTACACCCATCACAGCCGGTGACCCCGATGACTTAATATCGTTTATGCTAACTCTTTGTATTCTATTACTCAAATAAGACGCGATCAAGCTAAGGGCCTTGTTTTTTATACCATAGTGGCCAAGTTTAAACAGCAATGTTTCGTGCTCAACACAATCAAATGCCTTAGATAAGTCACAAAATACTCCTATGGCATTATGTGACGCCTCCCATGCTTCAAATATATGCTTTAATAGCCTAGCCCCGGCATCGGTTGTACTACGGCCTTTAGTGAAACCGTATTGCTCAGGATGTAATAATTTATTATTGTTGAAATGGGTTAGCATTTGATTCAATATTATCTTTTCGAAAATCTTACTAAGGGTTGGTAAAACAGAAACTGGTCTATAGTTATTAAGATCAGTTTTTTCACCTGTTTTAAAAAGTGGAATGATTTTGCTGCATTTCATAAGATCTGGAAAGATACCTTGATCTATACATTTATTAAAAACTACGACCAAATATGGAGCTATAATACCTATAATGTATAATAAAAACAAGTATTTCTTTGAAAATTTCAGTGTTACTGACAATTTTATTTGTAATGTTAATTATTGTCGCATGAATAACATTGACGTCGAATTCGAAGAATATTTTGAATTGCATGTCACGTCTTTTTGTTCACTACAAATGAATGGATCAATGGATCTACTTACAATGTTTCGAGGAAAGACGGCTTTAAAAAAAACAATGATAAAAAAACAACTCACGAACGAAATCAAGGATACGTCAGAGTAAGCTTAGGACACAAAAAAGTTATTCATGATTTATGTAACTGGGTGGAAATATCCGTTTAAAATACAATAACCGTTTGAATTCAAATACAAATCTTCACATTTTTAAGTAGGATTTATTATTTGCTTCAAATAGACCACGATATAAAATATTTATTTAGGTACTTTGTGTTAGGGTTTTTTATTTAAGCGCTCATAGCCTATCGGCTTGTGTCGATCCTAAGTGGTCGACAAAGTGAAGCAACAGCGGGCGCGGTCGGTATCTGGATGTGTGACCGCTAGTGGCAAAAACAAAATTTCTTTAGCGTTTCCGTGCTTCGGAGAGCACGTCCTGCTGTCGTTCCCGGTTGTTAATTGTAAATATAAAACTCATGTCAAAGGTACTCTCATGACAAGACTGCTTGGACATGACTTTTTATATTAAATATTGCCATCAAATACCTTTAAATGAGCAATTCTTAAATATTTACATGTATATATGTATTGTCGAAATCTCAAAAACGGCTCCAACGATTTTCATGTATGCAGGAGGTTTCAGGGGCGATAAATCGATCTAGCTAGTAGGATTCATTTTTAGAAAAATTCATTTTATCCGTGTTTTCAGGCAATGAAAAACTGCTAGACTCTTCCTGATATCTATTGGCGAGTAGCAATACTAAAGCTATTGCAGTAGATGGCGTCCGAGCAAAGCTCGGTCATCCGGTACACTAAGTAGTAATAAGCTATCTATATCTGTGAGTAGGAAAAAAACACCTCTGTAGTTTCTTGCTGCTGCTTTTCCCGGGTCCTCTCACAGGGCCTTGTTGAAGCATTGGCGTAGCTTGCATGACTTTCAAAAAGTGTAAACCAAACCAATTTTGAATAAAAATATTAGAATTTTGTTATCATATAATATTATTGAAGCCAAGTCAGAGGCCCTCGGGTGGCATGAAAACTTTCGACACTAACTGGAGCAGCGTGGTGAAGTATACTCTAAGCCTCAAGAGGCGAGACCCGTGCTCTGTGACCATTAATGGTTTGAAGCCAAAGTCTAGCCAATTTATTCACAACAAGTCCTATTCCAGATAGATCACGTGGTCCTCGGGCGCGGTCCCCCCGGCGGCGCGTGGCACACGTTCCCCCCAGAGGTGCTCACGCTGTCCCCCGCGGCGTGGCTGTCGCTCCCCCCGCACGCCACCGCCGCGCCCGAGTCGGCCGGGACCCCCGCCGCTCGGCTCCCCGCCCGCGCCGTGGCTGAATACTGCCGGCGGTATGTGGCGGTGTGTCGCCTGCAGGTGCGTGGGGGGAACTGGGTGGAAATTATTAACTTGATACCGCTTTTCGATGGCCAGGAGACAGAAAATCCAGTGAGGTAGTCAATCTACTTGCATGATGTCCATGACATCCGTGAGATTTTAGGCTAGATATTAGGCTGTATTAATCAGGTTACCAATGCAAATTAATGTCCGTGTCGACTTATGTCATTACATTATCGAAGCTTATTGGCTTATAAGCGTATCTGCGTAAATAAATAAATAACGCTTCACACTCATAGCCCCTCACTATGATTCCCTGTTTTGTCGGTGCCATGGACAACACACAGAGACAAGGACACTCACCCAGACTGAGAACAGAAATTCAAACTCATCACTCAAATTTCCGCCTCGCTGGGAATCGAACCCAGGACCCTTGGCGCGGCGATCCGGCATGGTAGAAGATTGTTATGTTTCCTCATGTGAAGTGTATGTATGTATGTTCCTCAGAGGTACTTCCGGTCGGGTGTGATAGTGACGAGCGTGACGCGCGCCGCCCCCGCGCCCCGCGCCGCGCCCCCCTGCGACCCCGCCTGCCCGCGCGCCGCCAACTTCTGTGTGACGGGGTGAGTGGGACACCCTGTCGTTATAATGGGCACGGGTCTCTTGAGGAGGCCTAGAGCATACTCCATGATGCTGTGTGGATTGGTGGAGGAATGTTGACTAGAGCCTACCTCATTGTATCTGAAATTATAAAGTTCGAAAAAAGAAAAAGCAATAAGTTTTCCATAAGGCTCGAAGGACCAATAACCTTGGGGAGAAAATATTTTGGAAAATAAAGAGATGAAGACTAAGGATGCATTGAAGAGAAATTTTATTCGAAGTTGTTTACAAGCATCTCATCTCACCTCACCTCAGTGCACCTAACCTCCTTCACCTCACCATGTCCTCACCTAACCTAACTCATCTCGCTTAAACTCACCTCCTTCTACCTAATCCAACCTTATTTCACACTTCACCTCACCTCACATGACTACATCTCACCGCGCCTTGTCCATTTTTTTGTTCGAGGTAAAAAAAATCCCTCATAGCAAGCAATAGAATTATTTAACATTGTTGTCGGTACCTCAACTTGCCTGACCTCACTTAACCTCATGTACAAAATTGCCGCGTCTCATCATTCCATTTTTTGTGTTCGATGTATAAAAAAATTAAAATGTGTGCAATTCACACGTAGTAGAAGTGAAACCATCAAAAATTTTTTTTCGATAATCGAGACAATATTCTGCAATAGTTCGGCATGTTTGAAGAATTTTATTATAAAAAGAAAACAGTGGTAACTAACGCCATCTCTTAACATAATATGAAGAGTAAAATGAGCAGCTAGCGACATCTATCCAGCAATGAAACGAATCTTCTATCTTGTTGCTCGCGCCATCTATGAATACAACTTAGCACTTTTACTGTCGCGATGATGCTTTTTCGTTTCATCGACTTTCAAATCACAACGATACTAAAGAAGTTTTCACTTCAATAAATAACTCATCTCAACCTCACATGACTCTTTACCATTGACTTAGTAATTATAAGGACTTGTTATAATGTCATATAGATACTTAGTTACGAAATAGTTTAAAAGACGAAATAAAAAAACATGAGAGGTGTCAAGGGACACCCGGATGGAACGAAGTTCCTTTCGATTTAAGTATTTTTGAATCACGCTACTAGCGTGATTCAGAAAGTTGTACAGCGCCATCTCTGTAAAACTTTCTGAATCACGCTAGTAGCGCCATCTCTGTAAAACTCTCTGAATCACTTCAAAAACACGTTCCAATAAACATAGTGGCGTTCTTGTCTAACGTATGAAATAAAAACAATCCAACTCTTTACGCAACAGTTTCGCTATACTGTCAAATTTTTCATGACGTCAGACGTGTGCCGGGTTCGCCATTTTGTTTTATCTCTTTACTACAGTGTAAATTGTGACTTATTACCAAGGTACTAAGGTACTAACTACTAAAACCCACTTTGACAAAGGAATGTCAAAATCACGTCAAATTTACATTAGTAGAAACAAAACCGCCATGTTTTGTTGCGTAGGTATGCACGTTTTTTTCGTAGGTAGGGCTGCTCCTGTATCTCAATGCTCTTTACTCACTAATCGAGCTGCAAATAGAAACCATATAATTGGACATACGCAGTTGGCCGAGTTACACCTCTTAGTAAATGGTCCGAACTGAAAATCAGTGCTGTTCTTATTGCGGCTTTTGCTGAGTTCGGTCCTTTTACGGCTTTGTTCTGCACAGCACAGATCCCTATTTGCTTTAAAATAGTTAATTTAATTTTAGTAATATTTTTTATTAATCTTTTGTTTCTTTTTTTTATTATTCAATTTATTTACACAATTTGTTCTTTTTTTAAAATGTTTATGTTTCTGTTTACGTGTTTCTGTGCTTTCTTCCAAAAGCCGTAATAAAGTCTTTTTCATTTTCATTTTTGACGTGATAACGTCTATTAAAACGGAACGCCGGTTGCACGCACGAAAAATCATGACTCATCTGTCGCGTTCCACGAGCGAGCGAACAATGGAGAAAGCGCCATCTATGAACAAAACTATATACACAATTAAGTCAGAAAGGAATTTGCTGAAATAATAGTTTAGTTCAGGAGTTCTAGATGGCGTTGTAGTATAAAGATAAAAGTTTCTAATTATAAGTTAATTTCCAGAGACAATATTATATTCGAGCACTACTTCATCAATGTTTTGTCATGACGTTGTCACGTTAAACTACCGTCTGTAAACCGACTTTACAGACAACCATTTTTTCATTATCAAACCTCTCCTAAATAGCCCCAACGTTGTATTGTAGGTACGACTCGGTGGCGGGGCGCGGGTTCCGGTACGTGTGCCGGCGCGTGGTGGTGGCGTGCGGCGCGGGCGACCGGCCCAACGTGTTGCCGCGCCGGCTGTCGGCGCGCGCCGCGCACTCGCTCGCGGACGTGCAGCGCGCCGTCCGGCTGTTGACCGCCAACTACACCGGTGAGGACTGAGTACCCGTGTCTTGTGTTTGGTTCCTACAAGGGATGTTGATAAATGTATCTATCTGTATTTGTTTAAAGTCAAAGTATTTTATTCATATAGGTATGACTGATACACTTATGCACGTCATTTTTTGGCTTTTCGGAAGGTGCTTTGTCGTGGAGGAGAAGAAAAGCCTAGAGAAACTCCTCAGCACATCTTTCAAAAAAAATATTACAAAAAAAGATAATAATACAAAAGTATTTACTATTCTGAGCGGAACTAATTGCAGAGCTGGTCATTTCCATGCGTCTTTGTCATTTAAATACTCGTCTACACTATAATATTCCTTGCCTAACAATTGTGTCTTTACAATGTGAGTGTTTATCAATGACTATCCCTCCCCCGCAGAATCAAACCCCCCATCAGTCCTGGTGGTGGGTTCGGGGGTGAGCGCGGCAGACGCGGTGCTGCTGGCGCGCGGCGCGGGGCTGCGGGCCTGCCACGTGTACCGGAGCCCCGCGGAGGCGCTCGCCAAGTTGTCGCCGCAGGCCTACCCGGATTACTGTCAGGTTGGTAACATAATTCTTAAAAGATGCGCTGAGGAGTTTCTTTCGCCATTCCTTTTTCTTTCCAAAATGGTGGTATTTAAAAAAATTATACCAGCATGTGCCTAAGTATATCAGCGTTGTCCATATTTTGAATCGTAAATTCGACTTTGCATTGAAAAAGTAAGAAGATTTTTTTTAAGGAAATAGCCGGCAAACGAGCTGACGATCCACCTGATGGTAAGTGGCTATCGTCGCCCATGGACATCAGCAACACTAAAGGCATCACTGATGCGTTGCCGGCCATGAAAGAGAGAAGAAAAAGAAAGAACTGGCTCTCAAGCCAAGCCAAGATATCCTTATGCAGGTCAGGGTAGTATAGTTAAGCTGCCCCAGGCTTAGAATAATGACCTCAATCCCACGCTGGCATACTAGGATGTCAAAAAACAATAGAATCCCCAATTGTGGTAAGGCTGGTGTTTTGGATTCTGTTGTCCACATAGAAATCTGAGACTTGTACAGATATTTTGTGTTAAAAATATGTACAGATATTTACTTAAGAAAATAAAACTAAAACGAACCCTTTCAAAACATTAAGCTTTTCATGTCACAGTAATATTTCACCACAGCAATTATTAATCTTTATTGTTTGTCAACAGGTATACCAAATGATGATTGATGGCCCGTCAGGAAACTTTGAGAACTACACACCGTACCCGGAACATATCATAGTGGATATCACACCGGTGTCCGGGGGGAAAGAGATAGAAAACCAAGACACGCAGGACTCACTCTCTCTCAAACGAGTCAAGCTTCTTAACCTGGTCACGAACGAGACTGTTGAACTTACCGTTCCCCTCATCGCAGTACTCATCGGATCAAAACCAGATCTCTTCTTCCTACAAACGAATTTCAGCCTTAACAATATTGACTTAAAAAACTGTATCAAATGTGATGAGGAACACGAAAAGATTGATGACGAGAACCAAAGACAGTGCTTCTTGAAGAACCATTGGCATTACATCAAATCGGTGCTGGGCCAGAGTATTCAGAGCTGCAAATCTAGGTATTTGAACTATACAGAGATTAATGGTAATACCAATACAAAGTGTATTGTCCCGGACTGTAACAAACGTGATATCAACAAGTTTAATAATATAGAAAATGGACTGGGGCAGTGTAAATGTGATACGGAGGAAGTAAAGAGCATTGTATGTCAGTGTCAGCCAACGAACCCATACTCCAGTGGGATTGGCTTTGGAGTTGATCCCAAGAAGCCAGTGGACGGACGATCCAACCCGTTAGCAATAGATAAAAGCACTCATGAATTATTAAACGCTCCGAAGGGGATCTATGCACTGGGGCCGTTGACAGCGGATAACTTTGTAAGGTTCATCCCCGGGGGAGCCCTAGCTATAGTAGCGCACATCCACAAGGATAACAAGACGACTGCACAGTGACTTGACAATACCAGTTAACGTGATGTTCCAATTTTTTTACAATAAATTATTTTTTATACCCCATTTTTTTGTTTTATTAACCAAGTTTCAATAAATACGGCAAAGATTTACATACAGATTTTGTTGCATACTAATACTTAGTATCGGCGAAAAAACATTGTAAGGAAACCTTCATAGGGTCTTAATAGTATAGACATGAGTAACACTTGTCATCACCGATGTGTTGCAAGACCAAGATAGAAAGAACTGGCTCCTCCTCGACGAGACGTTTGGAGGAATGGTTCCCTTTTCCTCGAGCCGAGAATATTGTCTCACTTTTACAGATGTTACGCCTACGTAGAATCTAAGATTTCTGTCCCGTTCCTATTCCCTTAACGTGGAGTTCAATAATATTATAAATTATATTTTGAAGTACAGTCAGGTTCAAGACCGACTCAAGCAAGATAGGGGTGAAGCCAGGCAGGTTTAATAAGATAATAATACCACTCATTATATACGTATTCTAAACCAAAACATTTTCTCAAAATTATCTTTGTCATAAGCCTAAGGCAAACGCCCCAGCCAGGATTTATGTTGTAGAAAAGCCTCAATTATTACTTTAGAAGTTCTTAATTTTCAACAGGCTTAATTTACAATAATGCGTGTCGCCAACTCCTCACGGTCGGCAACGCATTGGTGATGCTTTATGGTCGTAGCGCACATATCAACTCTGAAAGGGATCGGCACCGGATCGCCTCGCTGTCAACCTAACGTAAGCGCGTTACCAACCGACCAACAGCTCCAAATCGACTCGGCTACGGCTAGGCGACGCCGCGCTTACGGCTCGCCGGCCGCTGGTTGACGGAATGAATGACAGCAGTTCGCCGACGCAGCGGTACGCGGCGCGGGGCGTGCACGAGGAAACGGAAAGGCGAAGGATAGCGTACGGTGAGACGTAAGCGCGGGTACGGCAAGTCGTCCACGCACCGTACCGCGGTTCGTGAGCTTGTCTCGAGGCGAGGCGATTACGTTACGATTCCGATAAGTGTGCTTTACAGTAGGGAGTTTCATACAAAGAATACTGACATGCAAGAGTTGATACGTTTACGTTCCGTTTACGAGTTGATATGTGTGCTACGACCATTAGTGTTACCCATGTCCATGGGCGAAGGTGATCACTTATGTACATGGTTATATTACAGGAATAATAAAATGCCGTTTCCCTTATTAATTACTTTATTTATTCTTACATAGTTACTTACATAAAACAGAGTGATAACATTTATTTACATCTACAATAAGTATGTTTTGATTTCAACTGCCCACTTTTAATCAAAACTGAGCTGCTATTTACAAATGCAAAGATAAAATAAAGATGATTTATAAAATTTAATAAGATATTTTGTAAAATAACCACAGAC
The DNA here is from genome assembly GCA_963932265.1 of Thymelicus lineola. NCBI lineage: Eukaryota > Metazoa > Arthropoda > Insecta > Lepidoptera > Hesperiidae > Thymelicus > Thymelicus lineola. The sequence goes on from OZ010705.1 coordinate 1,018,642, forward strand.
ATGTCTGTGAAAATAACAAATTGTAACATATTCATAGATCAAACATAATACCAGAGAACATTTAGCTTTATGCATAAGAACTTTATAAAACTTGTAGACAAATCTTATATTCAGAATAGTGTCAACAGCACAAACGTCGTACTTCATCCTTACTAATTATTATTACAATATGAGTAACATATTTATGACGAGCTGAGAAATCTATTGTTGCAGTAAAATTTTTGTCATATTACAACTAAATGCAGTATTTTATTTTTAGAGTCTTAGTACTCACCACCTTGTATTAGACTGAGGAAGAAAAATACTGTGCTGGATTACATATGTAAATCCTGTATTTACAAGCTACCATGCCCATCCACGTCATCATGCGGTTTTCTGCCAGTAACTTCCGAACAGAAAAACAAAAACAGCATGGTTTTTGACGTGGATGGGCGTGGTAGCTTATAAATACAGGAATTACATAATCCAGCACGGTATTTTTCTTCCTCAGTCAAATACAAGGTGGTGAGTTATCTAGACATAAATTATCTTAGCACTACTTAATATTTAGATGTATTGAAACACAAAAAGAAATATGGTCTATCTATAACATTTTGAAAATATCCTAAACAATATGGCAATGACAGAAATGTTTATTTTTATAAACCCCATATAACTAGAGGGACATAGAATCTAATACAATACATTACACATTTATTGTTCATGCTAAATTATTAAAACAAATATTAAAGAATTACTAACATTTATAAAATAATATATTATTTATTTAGTAAATACATATTGTTCATACAACAACATAGCTCTCAATTTTCAATTCAACATAAAATATCACAGTCTAATATAAAAGACAATGCAAAAGCCCTCTTATAGTGTGTTTCACAAGAGTTCCCTTCATTATCATACTACTGTATGCTGTATGGTAGAGAGAGGAACTTATGTGAAACCATGGAGTATAGAGGAAAGGAGAACCATCTCTGTTTATGAAAAGTGTCCGTAAAAACGCATCCAATAATGGGTGGCACCAATATTGCGGTGTGCTAGGATAAATTTTATTGAACTCAGCAAACTTCACTCCGCAGCTGTCTACAACATACTATACATAATAATGGCTATGTTCATATCATACTTATTGGGATGCCAGCACTATAGTCAAAGGATGGTGGTAGGTACTTGAACTAATTCTGTTTTCAGCTGGACACTTTTTCAACTTTTTTTTATATAAGTTAATGTTTGACTACAATTCCACCTGATGGTAAGTGGCGATGTAGCCATGATGATGGTGGTAAATCGCATTAACTTAGTAAAAGCCCTCCTTCTACCTCTATACTCCATGCATGAAACATAACATCGACACTTGAAAGGAAACATTGACTAAGCAACATTGAGCTAACTTTACAGGAGAGCAGTTTAAACTTGGAATTTTTAGAAAAGTTATTGTATATGCCGCAATATAGATGATAAAATAAGGATTCCAAAACAGTAAGAATTGTAGGAGGAATTTGTAGGAGGATTACAAAAAAATATATGATTTTTTTCTAAAAATTCCAATTTGAAACTGCTAATATAAATATAATTAAACTTAAATTTTGGTATTATTATATTAATTTTAATTGTTTGACATGATGCATTTTGTAAAAATAATAATTTAATAATAATCATAATTTTATTATAATTTAAATTGAAACTACATAATAATATGTAATAATACGATGTAATTCTAATTTATGTATTTGTACACCACTATGTGGTAGGATAAACAGGCAGACCTATATTGTACATCCTTGTAATTACCTTATCCAACGAATAAATGATTGATTGATTGATTGCTCTACTGTAAAGTTAGCTCAATGTCGCTTAGTCAATGTTTCCTTTCAAGCGTCGATATACATCATGAGCAATCAGCACAGAGTATATCAAGCAGTTCCCTAACAGACTTATGAATAGAACAGGGGCATAGCTACTGCCATATCAGCTGTATCAATTATACGGGGCCCCGAGCCTACAGGGCCCTGGACTCTCAATACAATGGTAGCCCCTCTAGGGACAAGCCAAATAGTCGGCCACAAGTTTTCCTTACAGGATGAGATTTAAGCCACGTTATACCTTACAGGATGAGTTTTAAGCCACATTACACCTTACAGGATGAGTTTTAAGCCACATTACACCTTACAGGTTGAGTTTTAAACCACACTGATTGAATAAATTGACAATTATACTATCACAATAACATATAGTTCACTCGCTCACAGTAACTTCTGGTAGAGTAGGTGTGAAGACATTGAATGTCATCTGTTGATGTAGCAGGTCACCGGCTGATGGTACAGCATTATGGTCTCCTGCAACTCCTGTATGAGGACCCGTGGCAACTCCAGCTGCAGGGCCACGTGGGGGTACTGGATACGCTCTGCCAGCTGTATCAGGCAGGTTTTCCTCAACGATCGAACACCAATTGTAATGTTCCAGTTTGTTCTAACCCGCTTATTCGCGATTTCTTTAGGCGGCCGGAATATTCTTTTGTTCTCGATGACGTAGCTCTCCTTTGTGGTCGCGTCGGTAAACTCCCACGGGTGAGTGATGTAGGAGTTCACGTCGAAGGAATTGCGGGGGCTCAATCGCACGTAGAACATTCTCCAGCCCTGGAAGTTTCGCCACCAGATGTCCACCCCTCGATCGGTCTTGTTGGTGAACCGAAGGTACACTCGTTGGGTCGACTCCACAGATCTAACCAACATTTTTTCTCCTTTTTCATTTGTTTCGTAAATGAGATTGTCTCCGTGATGAAGCGCCATTATGGAGAATAATTAGTAAAACCGCATTGTAAGCGTTATTATATCCTCTGTTTCAGCCATTTTGTGTAAGATAACGTTAATATAAACAATCACTGATCACTCTGTTATTGTCGGGGTAAAAATTAGCAGACTTGGCAGTATTTCTTGGCAGTTAATTAGCTTTCAAATTTTCCCGCCTGGCTGTCAGAATTTATGGAATTGTCAATGCCCAATCACTTCCTTCAACTTTGTGTACACAATGGCTGTTTGTGTAGCAGTTATTGGGAAAGACGTAAGTTTTTAGCACTTTTTTCAAATAGATCATTTAATTGTCACCAACACTCGCACATTTATAGCTTATTTAATGAATGTGTATGAAAAGAATCGAGTAATTTATCCTTACTGCGGTAAAAAACCACTACACGTCATTGATTTAGTGCACTTGACAAAAATATAGAAATAGACCACAGACAATTTTTCATACTTTAGTTTGTATTCAAATGAGGTTGATCTGGTTGATAAATTCTGACACAGCCATTTGTACGTTGTACGAGTTCTCATATACCGGTACTTTCTTCTTGCCAGGAATTTATAATTTACAATTTTCCAGTCCTTTCGGTATTTCATCGTAGTAAAAAAAATGGATGTCTGTAAAGTCGGTTTACGGGCGATAGTTTTACGTGATAACGTCATAAAGAAACATTGATGAAAAATTGTATACTTTTATGAATTGAATTGAATTATTATCACTGAATTATCATTATTTTGTATAATACAAAGAAGGAGTTACAGGCGTTCCAGTAGCAAAACTATTCGAACTGCTAGCTCTGACGTCATGCGAGAAGAGAGATAAATGAGTCACAAGCCAACGCTTGGACCGACCGTGCCTCTCTATCGCTTGTTCCACGCTCTCGCTTGCACGCTCAGGCTGTGGAACTCGACACTTTTTTGTGCGTGCACCCGTTGTTCATCGATTTATAAGACGTTATCACGTCAAAATTGGTTATGTCAATTTTAACACAAATAATAACTGAATTTTCAGAATGCTCCACTATACATTGGTGGTATTGGAAATGACACAAGCACAGACAATGAACTAGCAAGACAGTGGTTAGTGCATACAGCACTAGATGCGTTGGAAGAAAGATTGGCCACTACAAACACGAATACAACAAATTCCAGCTCGAATGCAGCTAGAACAGATTTACGTGATTTGTATCTGGGATTATTGTATTCTACAGATACACATAGAATGTAAGTTGGATTTAAAAAACTTATTTTTCTAGGTATTACATCTGAATTTAAAAGCAAGTGGCAAGCTAGGTGTGAATACTTAAGGATGATGATGTTTACAGCTATGGATACGTGACAAACACACGTATAAAACTAGTGCTGGTAACAAGCAGCACATCGCCGAGTGGAAGTAACATCCGCGACGCGGAGGTCCGTGCGGCGCTGCGACGGCTCCACGCGCTGTACGCAGATGCTATCTGCAACCCCTTTCACCTACCTGGAGATCAGATCACGTCTTCGTAAGTTACAATATCATAAGATACTATTCAAGAGGACTTTTTATTCGTGCCGAATGAAATTTTGTAATATCCAAGACATTGTTTTTACAATTTAGCAATTTTTCTGCTTAATATTAAAAAATATGTTTGTTTTATTTTCAGGAAATTTGATAAGCAAGTCAAAAGCCTGATGATAAACAATGTGTGAACATCGGCGAATTATTCGAATGCGTCACATTTTGCATTAGGTAGTGAATTCAAAAGTTATACTGCTTATAATGTTCTCTTTATTACCGAAAAGTAATTGCTGTTAAGCTGAATTAATGTATTTATTTACTCATTAAAATAATTTAATCTAAAATTACCGTTTATTTATATTTTGGTAAATAGCTTTGAACGAAACGTATGTAATTATCAACATCTTCATCATATTCATAACACAACTTTAACCATATTAAGTTGAGCCCTCTTACCCAATTTACGATGGTAAACATTAAATAATTATAATCTTAAATTGAAATTTAAAAAACCCCCGATAGTGTTATTTACACTAAACATATCTAAGGGCCTTATCACACTGACGGTTTCCAAGCGAATTCAAAGAGGAACGGGTGCGCAGCGAATACGCTGCGCATCCGCGGCGAAAACGTCGCGGACGTGAAGCGGATACACAGCGGTTTCGACGCACGCACTACGGAACGCACACAACAAAATGATGATGCGGCGAAGTCTAGTATTCGCTGCGCACCCGTTCCGCTTTGAATCCGCTCGGAAACCGTCACCTTTCAAAAAAACTAGATCATAATCGGTTCATCCGTTTGGGAGCTACGATACCACAGACAGACATACAGATACACAGTTACACAAACACGTCAAACTTATAACACCCCTCTGTTTGTGTCGGGGGCTTCAATCAATTTAAATTAACTGCTCATTAATGAATGAATAAAAATTTTAATTTTATTGTCACAGTAAGTAAAATAACCTAAAGTCCTAATCACTTCATGCCGTAGTTTTTGGATGGATGGATGGGATGGAAAAAATAACGGTATTTTATGATAACGTATTATATGTCAAATATAATATTATGACGTCTGTGGACTGTGATGTGATGGGACGTACGCTAAAGAAATGTCAAGAACATAACCTGCAAATGCAAAGCAAATAAAATACTTTTCTTTTACGTTTGACGTTTGAGTTCAGCAGTTCTCCGGTTCAGCGCTGAGCAATTTTCGTTGAGAAGTTGTTTATCTCGACCGGGAAATAGCATCAATATGGTAAGTATTCTCTATTTTAATACTCATTTGAACAAAACTTATGAAAACGCTTAAAAAGTCATGAATTTATTAAGAACTTATACGTATAGGTTAGGTTCCCATGTGCGTCATCTGATTGTTTCCTCTGAATAATCCGTCAGTATTGCTGTATGTTCACATTAATTAAATAAGTATAAACTTCTGTTGTTTGTGTTGTATTTTAATAACTTAAAAAGTCTTTTCCTAATGTAGTTAATGTAATTAGTTTCCCGCCTTATCAGACAGGATAGTTCATGATTTGTTCTCAATTTGGTTCCTATATGTGCCATTAGCCTGGTTGCAGATAAATGTAGGCGTTCAAAGGTGTTTTCTGTAATGCTTCACTCCATAATACTATTACAACAGCTAGTTTTCTATGGGCGATAGCCACTTACCATCAGGTGGGTCATAAGCTCGTTTGCCGGCTATTTCCTTCCAAAAAAAGTTATTAAAAATGCTTACCTATGCCTATGCAAAGCATACCACAGGAGACCTCCATAAATAGAGATTCTTTATTTAAATTCTGTCTTCCTAAATTATTTATTGTCGTCACAACAATAGTCTATTAAATATAAAGCATAAACCCTGATATTTCCAGGCAGCAGCCGTCGTAGCAGGCAAGGACATTGAGAAGCCGCAGGCGGAGATCTCCCCCATCCACCGGATCCGCATCACCCTCACCTCTCGCAATGTACGCTCACTGGAGAAGGTGTGCGCTGACCTCATCAATGGCGCTAAGAAACAGAAGCTGCGTGTGAAGGTGGGCTACTTATTATTGTACTAGTAGATACCTGGTGTGTGCAGTGCCGGCGTTAGAGCCACTGTCGCCCCAGGCAAGTATATTGTGGCGCCAACATAACAAGTTTTGAGACAAGACAAACGAGTAACCGCCCTTGCTTTGCTTCGGGTTTCTTTATTTTTTACACCTTGGGTTACATTATTGGAGTTTTATTAAGGATCCCTAATTTTTTTGATAATATAATATAGCCTATGTCACCCGGCGATAGTGTACCTTCCCAACAGTGAAAGAATTTTTCAAATTGGTTCCGTTTCGGAGCCTATTCAATGCAAACAAACAAATCTTTCCTCTTTATAATATTACAATAGTATAGATGACTGCTAATTGGATATCA
>OZ010705.1:1025548-1094064 GCA_963932265.1 Thymelicus lineola
CAAAATGGCGGTCGGCGCGGCCGTAGCGGGCACGCAATCGGAGCCGATCGGCTACGCGATAGAGAAAGAGCACGCAATCGGAGCCCATCGGCTGCGCGAGCGAGAAAGAGCACGCAATCGGAGCCGACAGGCTTCGCAAGCGAGAAAGAGCACGCAATCAGAGCCGATCGGCTGCGCGAGCGAGAAAGAGCACGCAAGCGGAGCTGGTCGGCTCCTTTTATTATTTCACACGAAGCGCGTTCAGGCATTTTTAATGACAAAAAAGGTGCACATGCAAAAATAAACTTTACTACAATCACTCAAAACTCTGTTTTCAACGTGATAAAAATCTGCTCTCCTCTCCGAGCCGGTCTGTGTGAACGGACCCTAAGAATGTCTGGAAGGAATCGCTTGTTTAATGATAACTTACTCTATCCTTTTTGTTACAAATTGACTGTTAATTGCATATCAGTTTACAAGCAAGAGTTTTGTTGCAATTCCCTGTCTAAAACATCAATTGTTAGATTTGTTAGGGTTGAAGGCACTCTTAAAATAACATCATAATCATAATGAAATGATGTTTTAACACAAGTGTGCAATATTAATACTTTTCAAAGTGCAGTATATGTGTTTTATACCTTATGCTGCTCATAGGAAAGATACATTTTGAAGTAATCATCTACTTATCTATCTTTTATCTAATGAGATGTTATTGTTGTCATGTCTTGGATGAAAAAGAATGCATAGGAAAGAAACTGATACAATTACAAATTATAATTTTTTTTTTTTTATTTTATAAAAATCATAATTAAAAATTAAAGATCATAATATTAACAAATAACTGTATGAAATAAATAATTTTTTGAACTGAATATCAAGTGAGATGTATGTATCTGTAGCCCAATTCATCTTATAATTTATTGTCTGTGCCTCACAACAAAAAAACTGCAGTGACAACCCAATCAACATTCAATCTCCTCATTCCAGGGTCCAGTCCGCATGCCAACCAAGATCCTCCGTATCACAACCAGAAAGACTCCTTGCGGTGAGGGTTCCAAGACATGGGACAGGTTCCAGATGAGGATACACAAGCGAGTGATCGACCTGCACTCCCCCTCGGAGATCGTTAAGCAGATCACCTCTATTAACATCGAACCTGGTGTAGAAGTGGAAGTGACCATTGCCGACGCGTAGGCATAACTGCCAGATAATAAAATATTTTTCAATTGATTCTGTTTTTTTTTACTTTCGTTAGGAGACAAATGAGTAGATTCGCCTGATGGATAGCAACTACATTGACATGACGCCGATGTATTGCCCGCCAAGAAAGAAGAGAAAGAACTCTCAAAAGAAACCCCAGTCTGAATAATACCAGTAATTACATTAAGAGCTTTAGTGATAATGGTCATAACTCATAATATAATCATTGGTATGCCGCGATAAGGATCGGTATTTCAATCCGCCCTATTATGGCGCGTGTAAAATTATTAGTAGCGAGCGCGGCTCGATCGGTATCCGTGGGTTGCTGTACTCACGGTTTCTCATTCGTTAATATTGGTGGTCGTTCGGTAATATTGGTGGGGATAAGATGATTTAAGTAGGTAATCTGGGTGGCTTTAATATGGTCCCTTTTTTAGTTTTTATTATCTTCGTGCGCCTCTTTTAGAGGCACGTAAATAGCTTTAGGGATAATCCGCCACTGTCACGATTAATTCATTAATAGTAATTTATTATTATCCACTAATTTGGAAAATCCAAAAAAGTTTTATCCTCATCGTTGAGCAAAATCATCTCACCAAGTCTATATGAATGAACTTACAGTAAACGCTTGGGATTTGTTAACTTAACAAATTCGAATGCTAATGAATGATCAGACAAAGAAAAACTTGTAGTAGGTATTACATAAGGTATTGGAGAGATGATTCACTCGGATGCTATTAGTCAACGTAAACAAATGTTTCATAGCCATATCTGAACTATGAGCGTGAAGTGGGACTCATACTCGTATTATGTATTTACGGTAGGTAAATAGTGTGAAGGAAAAATCTCTATATACAATTGAAGTATTATTACTAGCGTATAGCAGTGTTGCCAATTTAGCCCTTTCGGGGCTAGATCTAGCCCTTTTTTACGGGTTTTCAGCCCCTCAAATAATTTTTTAGCACCTAGCCCAATTTCTAGCCCCAAAATCATTTTCCGCCATCTTGAAAAAAAAGGGATAAATTCAGGTTTTCCACGAACTTTTTGATGCAATCGATCGAAAAAACGATAAAATGTAGTGAAAGATGTCGAAAAAAATTACCATTATCATACTTCTAGAGCGTGTGACGACCTTTTTTTTTTCTCTGATAATTAAGCAATTGCCCCTATTTTCAATGTATTGGATGAATCTAGCCCTTTTTTCAACTGTGTTTAGCCCCCAAACCTGATACCGAGTTGGCAACACTGGCGTATAGAACCGACACCGCGAACACATGTCCCAATGCATTGGCGCCACGTAGCTTCAATCTTCAATGGATTTGTTCCATTTTGAAAGGAGAACCGGCGCTCAATTTTGAAAATGGAACCTCCCAGGCGGGACATTTTGTTCGAGATGTCTGTTCTATGACATTATACTTCAATGCTTTATACTGAGAAAAATCTATAGAACTAGAAATTTTATTATACGTACCTACGGCCTGAGTACGCCTGCCAGGCGAGGGGCTCTGGGTTCGATTCCCGGCCGGGGCAGTCATTTATAGGAGAAATAAATGATTGTTCTGGGGTCGTTGGTGTTTGTAACATTTAAGAGTGAGTTCCTGGCAGCTGGTGCCAACAATGAATCCTAGTCCGGAGGTCTGTGAAAGCGTTTATTTGTCATCAAAAACGGAATAGTTATTTGTACATAATTATGTATTATGTGTCTAAGGGGTTTCATTCAATGTCGAGTCCAAGCCAGTCTCTCCCATTGTGGTGTCCTGCAAAACAATGGAACAAGCTACCATATCTTGAGATTTTGAGGTCTCCTCAATAGAGGTCACTTGGGCTCTCTATTGAAAATGCCAATGCCAATGCTATTTAGTTGTGCGTGGTGGTAGTTTTTCTATCCACTTACGTCTCTTAATTGTAAACTTCAACGCAAATTCATTTGACATTCACATTCATTGTTTACATGATGAATTGTGTACGTACTTAGCAACAAAGGGCGTGGTCAGTAGGTACTGTCAGTAGTTGGTTGGGCAAAAAGAATTCGAGATAATTATAGATCGATAGATAAGTCATGTAGAAGGCTTCTGAGCGACAATCAGAGAACAACGGAGGTGGCAATTCGGTAGGCCACTGTCCTGTCAATATATATCAAAGTACCCTGTGTGTCCTGTCTACTACCCCGTACTCACAGCGCTAATGGTTATCTGGAAGCCTCCAGATATCATCAAGATAAGTAGACCCGTGCCTTATAATGACTTAATTGAACTTAATCCAAATAATAATGACCTCGTAATCTAAATCTGTAACCTTTCTTTAAACAAAAGTCGCTTGTAACGAATCCGATTTTGGACACATTATTCGTGACCGTTTTGATGAATATGGATTAGGTCGTCGCGTGTTTCAGGCTTCGGTTCTGAAAGTAATCTTGAAAGAATTGGAACAAACGGTTATTATTTTGGTAATGAAACTTAATCTTATAGTGCTATTCCATCAACACAGGATGAGAAAATGAGAATATATTAAGCGAAACATGCTGTAATCATTTGAGGGTGGACTTCGACGGTGGTACTAGCAACTGATAGATATTGTATAAATACATTGTATATTGTATAAATATGTACGTAATTCAATTTGGTGGTAGACACTGGCGACATCAGTTGTGAAACCGACTTCAAAAAAAGAAGGAGGTTCTCAATTTAACTGTATTTTTTTTTGTTTTTGAGGGTGCAGAAGGCTTTAATTAGCCAATTAAATATAAGGAGGACTAGTAAACCCGACGAACTCAGTTGTTATCCCCCTGGGCGTCCTCACGAGGAGAGACCCGTGATCAGTAGTAGGCCATCAATGGATTCAAGCTTGGATGCATTATTTTAGATATTTCTTTACGTGAAATAGGTACAATATGTTAGTAGATACAGTAAAAAAGCGGCCAAGTGCGAGTCGGACTCGCCCATGAAGGGTTCCACTTCCATAGCAGCAAGTAACATAATATAAAAGTTCTTGGAGTTCGTTGTAACTTTGATCGATGTTTTAATAATAGTTTTTTTTTTTTATTAAAAAAACTACTTACTAGATCTCATATATTTTTATTAGTTTTATCATTCTCTTATTTTAGAAGTTACAGGGGGGGGGGACACATTTTACCACTTTGGAAGTGTCTCTAGCGCAAACTATTCAGTTTAGAAAAAAATGATATTAGAAACCTCAATATCTTTTTGAAGACCTATCCATAGATACCCCACACGTATGGGTTTGATAAAAAAATTTTTGAATTTCAGTTCTAAAGTTATAGGGAACTCCAAAATTTGTTGTTATTTTTTCTATTTTTGTGTGAGAATCTTAATGCGGTTCACAGAATAAATACATCTACTTACCAAGTTTCAACAGTATAGTTGTTATAGTTTCGGAAAAAAGTGACTGTGACATACGGACGGACAGACAGACAGACATGACGAATCTATAAGGGTTCCGTTTTTTGCCATTTGGCTACGGAACCTTAAAAGTTAAATGGAATCCATATTGAATAAGTAGAAAACATAGTAAACTGAAGTTCGACGTCTACTGGGGCTTTGAAATTCTTCCAATAAGTGGTTCATATTGTCGGAAAGTCGGATATAGCTCGAAGGAATTATTACTGTAGAAAATGGCGTGTCGTAAATCGTCTTTGCAAAAGTTTCCGTGATTTATTGCGATTTATATACCTTGGTGATATGGTTAACGTTTTTATATCTATTATATTTTTAGTAATCTGTAATTATTGCTACAGTGTAGTTACAAAAAGGCAATATATACGTTTATCTAATTAAGAAAATTGATGCTGTACTATGTGCTGTACCAATGTGCATTCTTTATTTTGTTATGAAATTTTAAAAAAGTCCATCGACAATTTTTGTAGGTACCTAAATATTTCAGTTATTCAAATCAAAGATTGAAGTTTTTGAATGTAGAAAAATTGTACATGCTATCTCATGATTATCTCAATTTCTAATTCTAATTATTATCTACCTATTAGTTTATAGGCAGCTAAGTTCATGCCAGGCATTGTGCCTGTTAATTAAGTAATTTAACTCAGCGCAGAAACTTCGTTATATGTTGTATCCCACGTGCTTCCTCTCTCTTTTTATTAAACGCTTTTATTTAGCTTCACTTCGGAGCATCAAAGCATCAAATCTTGTAACGTTAATTTGAATGACTTCCCTTTAATGAAAATTGATGAAATTTGGCAGACATGTGTATTTCCGATGACAATACACGAAAATCATATTTTAAACTAATTTTCATTGTTTATTTGTTGTTAAATTAAAAAAAACGATTTTCAGACTTTAGACGCATAATTCTCTATGTTCTATTTTACGTAGAGACTTGAAATTTTCACAACTTGTAGCTAATTTTATAAACTAAACATTATTGAAATAAAAGCGTTTAAAAAAAAAAAATTTTTTTAGGATTCAACTTATTTTCTTTCACAAAACTTAATGCACTTTGTATAATCACATAGGTATTAGCTCCCGGGTAATTGCGGTCACTAAGCAGTAGGCTGAATGATGCAACATTGTTACTGAGCGATAAAAATAAACGCGTGTCTCTGGGCGGCGCCATGCTCGATTGACCATAGACAATCGGATGAATTATGATCGAATTAGACCGAGTTTATTTTACCATTTCAATATGGAATTGTTTGTATTGTGATTATAATAAATCTTCTCTAAAACTGTTTGTTTTATTTAATGCTTATTGAAAAAATAAGGAGAGGTCGAGGGGTCAGTTGAAGGGGCTTTGAAACGGGTGACAGTACTCAGAGAGTGCTCATAAATAACCCAAAGATTCTTTAGTATGAGTTTCCAGAGCTTTACCATACATACAATTCCTGGCTTCATTCTAATAACAATTTAAGTAAAACCTCGAACAACCTACCACTATTTTTTATTCAATCCACGATTCTTTCGCCCCGTTGAGTTATAGTTCTACACTGATATGACACAGTCATTTTACTATCTATGTCTGTGGTCATACCAGTGGGCTTAGTGCGAGTTTTACATGACATAACGGGCTCGCTAACGTAAAGGAAAGTCAGCTATACTATTGGCTACCGATTTGGCGGCAGTGAAAATAATTTAAAAGAAATGCATCGGTAGCCAATAGCATAGCTGACTCGCATTTACGTTAGCGAGCCCGTTATGTCATGTAAAACTCGCACTAAGCCCACTGATCCTCAGGTGTAATAGTCAACGCAATAACCTACACGTAATCGTCGAACACCAAACACTACCTTTGCTTCAACCCATTAATGGCCCACTACCGAGCATGGCTCTCCCATTTAGAAGGCCTAGAGACCTAGAGCATACTCCACGGTTCCACCACACTTTTCCAGTGCGGATTGGTAGAAACTCCAGGTGGAGTTTATTAGGTAATAAGCACATAAACTTCTTACTTCTTACCATCCGACGTGTCTCAGATTGCAGTCACAAAACTTAGAAGTTAGGAATAATGAACCGGGGGATTATTAAATGCATCTTTGCATGGTACGCTGGTGCGCTAACGATCTCTCCTTCGTCTTCTTGCAAGCAAGGCATCATGGAAGCAGTGCCGGATTAAGCAAGCGTGGGGCCCGTAGCAAATGCTTTCAAAGAGCCCTTGATCTACTATAGGTTCTTAAGTATAACTGTATAAAGTGATTCTTTAGTATAAAGTGTAAAATATGCGGGACCCCCTTTCGCGCGGGTCCCCTAGCAATTGCTACTCTTGCTACGTGGTTAGTCCGGCACTGCATGGAAGTGAGGGTTGACTGTGTCAATCGCAATTAAAAAGCCCCTTCTGTTCTGAAAAATCTGTATAGGTATACCTATCTGTAGATTATTATCTCCCAACGATTAGTACCTAATCATACCAAAACACAAGAACCTTGCATTCAAACATACAGTCCTTTCCAAAACATACCCTGAATCTGTGAGATCTAAATTAATGATGATCAGGATAAACCAAACGCTACCAACTCGCTGCAAAATCATCGATTATATTCAGCCTTAGTAAGGTCTGATTCGAAAGTAAAAAGGTAAGTTTTGTATATTAATACTTTATTCTAATAGGAGTGTGGGCCGTAAGCCGTAAGCCTGGTGGTTGGCGTTGGTGCCACGACAGCCGGATACGATGTGTGGGTTTGGGTTTAATACCAGGCGTATTTACGACGACAATCACTTTTTAAGGCTTGCACTTTGTTAATCGGCTGATCAATGATCATTTATCATAATCCCTTACACAATTAAGGCATACAAGGTTTTGGCTTACGCAAAACAGGGATTTTGTCAAAGAATAATTAGCCAATGTTTAAGATTTGGTACGACTAAATAAGCTACTTTAGCTATTTATTTTGTGTACTCTACCAAAAAGTTACCTTTCGGTCGCTTTAAAGCCATTAATGCGACTACAGCTATAAAATTTTGTTTATTTACGAGTATTTTTTTTTATGGAAACAGCCACCAAACGAGCTGACGATCCACCTGATGGTAAGTGGCTATCGTCGCCTATGGACATCAGCGACACCAAAGGCATCTGATGCGTTTCCGACCTAAAAAGAGAGAAGAAAATGAATGAACGGTTTTTTTAAACGGTCTAACGTACCTACCTATTGTTTTTTTGTATTACTGTAACCTATTTGAACTATACAGTAAAATATTTTATTATTTTGGGGGTGGGCGGCAATTTAACCTCATGTTACCGCAATGCAGATCATTTCATTTCATACCCTCCTTACCCGCTGTACTGTAAGACCTCTGTTTCACTGACATCTATATCGAAATAAACTTTTCTCTTCTTTCTTGTTCGGTGCATCAGTGGTGACATGAGACCATGAGTGACTGTGACCGTCGGGTGGGTTGTCTGCATGGTGGTCGGCTATTTACAATAGGTATATTAAACCCACCTGCTATCAAAAAGCTATCATGATATAACTTCTTGAAAACCTTATGATGAGCTCTTTAATTTGATACCCATATTACATTACAGTAGAATCCGTTTATTATGACTCCGCTTATATTGACCAACCGCCTATTATGACGTAATTACAAACGAAGTTTGGTTTTCATATAAAATTCTTTTAACAAAGTCGGATATAATGACTTCGCTTACAGTGACATGTCGCTTATTATGACCCATTTTTAATAAATTTTGCCCGTATATAGTGACCGACTTGATTCTTTACACCTTCGGCAATGTTCGTTGATTCCCGATGACGTTCGGCACGTGGCTTGTATTTGTTTTGAATCTCAAAAAATGAAAAATATACATACGTACGTGCATTTATTACGTGCAATTTTAATTTTTATTTAATATGCTATGTTTCTTTATTAAAATAAGTATTTATTTACCTAAAAAAATAAGGTTGTTTTTTTTTCACAAAAATGCTTTGTATGACGTCCGCTTAGTATGACGTGTTTGTCAATTCCCTTCGATGTCATTATAAACGGATTCCACTGTATTTGATTTATTTTTATTTTTTATACTTCAAACATTGTTTTTTTAACGTCACCTATCAAAACAAATACGGTGGCTGTGAGATACCATTGTTTGAAGATATATCAAAAAATAAACATAAATCGAATATTGCAATATGGGTATTTGATGGGTATCAAATATAAGAGCTCACCATAAGGATTTCAAAGAGATATATCATGATAGGTTTTTTGACAGCAGGCGGGTTCTTTTTTAATTTTTTTATACTAGTTTTATCCATTGAAGTATTATTACTAGTGTATAGAACCGACACCGCGAACACTATATACGTCCCAATGCATTGGCGCCACGTGGCTTCAATCTCCAATGGATTCGTTCCATTTTGAAAGGAGAACGGGGGCTCAATTTTGAAAATGGAACCTCCCGGGCGGGACACACATTTTGTTCGAGATGTCTGTTCTATGACATTATACTTCAATGGTTTTACCCTTTAATATTAGAACAAAATGTAAGGAAGCTATTTAGTAAATACATGGACAGTAAAAGTGACGGAAGGAGCTCACAACACTTCGCCAGTTCACAAGTAAACCCGAACCAGGTTTATTTGTATTTGGCCGACATTCCCATTGCAATGGCACGGTAATAAAATAAGTAATTGAGTCGTAAAACGGCTTCATGTGCGATTATGTGGGTTATTAACAAATCAGAATTCAAGTTCCTGGTTACAAATACCATAAATAATACCGACTTCAAAGAAAATAGTATTCGAGTTTCTATACTGAGGAGTTTCTTTACGGCATTTCTTCTCCTCCATGGCGAGCACCTTTCCGAAATGATGCTAGATAAAAATAAGTGTGAAACTGAAACCTACATCAATAAATTACTTTTCATGTCATGTTTTTTGAATTGAGTAAGGACCACTAAAATTGACGCTAAAATAAGAGTTGCTAAACATATTATGTATTAATTATATTAAAATCGCCTAGTTATTATAATATATTTAAAAAGTAACTTCGATTCCTCATCAGAACTGACTTTAGATAAATACGGGACCAACCTGGAAAGTGGAAGTAACTGTATCGTTTCAGTTTTATTGTAAACGATTTGTTTTTTTTTAATAGGCAATCAGCAGACACAAAATAAAAAGAATTTGAAATTATCATTTAATGCTATGTAATACCAATTTATATAATATTTCCTATCAAGTATTTTTTTTTAATTTCATGATATAAATAAATATTGCCAAATAAGACGTGTAAAAAAACGAACTAAGTAACCATTGAAGTATAATTTCATAGAACAGACATCTCGAACAAAATGTGTGTCCCGCCCGGGAGGTTCCATTTTCAAAATTGAGCCCCCGTTCTCCTTTCAATATCGAACGAATCCATTGAAGATTGAAGCCACGTGGCGCCAATGCATTGGGACATACCTACATGGTGTTCGCGGTGTCGGTTCTATAGGTACGCTAGTAATAGTAGTTCAATGTAAGTAACTAAGTATTTTATATTGTTATAAAATTTCTTTCACCAGAGGAGAGCGGTATTCCAATGTGAAAGTGTTTTTTATTTGCATAAAACAAGTGTAACACTGGTTCCGTCGAGATACAACGCAAGTCGACTGACTTATCGATAACATGACATATTGTAACACACTGTAATGTAATCACTTGACATTCATAGTTAATTGTTTTATCTTCATTAAGTACCGTTTCGCTACTGGTATTTAAATACGCTCTTTTTACCATAATATATAATGATATAATTAACAGACATCTTGAACAAAATGTGTGTCCCGCCCGGGAGGTTCGATTTTCAAAATAGTGCCCCCCCTCTCCTTTCAAAATCGAACGAATCCATTGAAAATTGAAGCCACGTAGCGCCAATGCATTGGGACATACATGGTGTTCGGAGTGTCTGTTCTACAGTAAAAATATTAATTATAACAGAAATAATATTAATGACTTAATATTGCTTTATATAACCATTACTAACGCAAAGCTATTAACCAATTTTATGACATAAAAATTCCTTTAATAAGACTGCATTAAATCCTGAAAATTCAACTGTAGAACTAAATCGAATCCCGCCATGCACTCAAATTTAGTAAACCTTTCAACACTGAATTCCTATTCCGACATCGCTGAATAAATTAAAAGCTTTAAGTATTAAAGCACTCAGCTTTGCCGCAGCTTTCAAATTGAAACTGCATAGCGCACTCTATTATAAACGGGCTGAGCTTTGGGCTTTTGAGTGTAATATTATTGAGTTTCAGGAAAGCTTTTGACGTTGGTTCCTCTGGGGTCGGTGTGGTGGGGTCGACGGTCGAGGATCGATACCGTCTGACTGGTAGGGCCTGGCTCACAGAGACGGAAACCGTGGTTTAACTGGGCGTGGCCTGTTACTTTCTAAATTGAGTAGAATAAAGTTTAATTTCCACAGCACACACACACACACACACACACACGAACACAATTAGCAATAAGTAGTAAGGGGCTATCCATAAATTACGTCACATTGATTTCATGACTTTTTAATCCCTCCCCCGCCCTTGTCACAGCTGTTCACATTTGTGAGACCTACCCCCCTAATGTGACATCACATATTACGAAATTTCACACCTAGAAATTATTAAATTAAAACAGCAGTTCAGAAATAAGTTTTATTTTCATTAATTGTTTTTTTAATATTTTCCTTTAGATACCAATTATTCGATTTTGAAATGTGACGTCACGAAATAAGTACCCCTCCCACCCCTTGTCACACAATGTCACACTACATCGACCCCAATCCATCCCCCTAACGTGTAATGTAATTTATAGATGGCCCCTAAGTACAAATATATAAAAACAAAGAAAAAAACATCCTTTCCTAGTTTGCTAATTTGCACGTACCAAAGATATGACTGACATGTTGAGAAGAGGGATTGGCTTGTTATAACTTATAAGTATGCGCAAATCTGCTAGAAGATATCGATACTGGTATCTGATCAGTACTGGTGATGGTGACCTACATCAGGCACTAGGCTCTCACAAACCACGATTCAGTATATGTACCTACAGAAGTATTTTAATTGTAACGTCGTATTTATTGTGTAAATGTATTGTAAATGAAATTGTTTGTTTGTTTGATGGTGATACAGCCGAAGGAATGCGACCGGCTTTCTTTATTATAACAATAACTTGAACAGACTTAGAATAGTAACTGCTGCCATAATACAGAACCTCGTAAAGTTGTATTACATGTTTTGGAAAATACTGTTTGTTTTAGCATCCAAGCTGCTTTGCGGAAATCGAAAAAAAAAGACAGATTCTGGACAACACATTGTAATGACACAACATTGTTGTGTGATAAGAATAGATTTAGTATTTTCTTAAAGATATGTTGCTTATTATTCTCTTCAATCTCCATAATAATAAAGAAGCTTTGGTTTCACGCATTAAGTTCACAATTTTATAAGAAAATTCAAAATGACGTCTTTCCTTCGAAAAAATACCCTAACCATAGCATACTTAACCATCAGTTAAAACGCGATCATCAAACTCTTAGCACCGGGCCCATTACCTAGGTCCCTGTTCTAGACTAGGGCGTGGCTCCATCCCTGACTCTTCAATTACTATTACTGCGTTAGAAAGAGACAGGACACTTCCCTCTCGCTCGCAGCTGGGTACTGGAGCGTTGTCATGACGACCAGTTCGATATCAGAACGAGATGGAATTATGTAGTGTTACGTAATGAGGTAATGGAATAAAATATGAGGGAGGAGAGGGGTGGGTTTTAAAATTAATTTAATGCTGAATAATTGAATCCCGATATTATATTTGAACACCTGCTCTGTATTTGTAGTGTTTTAGCCGACTTCAAAAAGAAGAAGTTCTCAATTCGACTGTTTTTTTTATGTTTGTTACCTCAGAACTTTCGACTGGGTGAACCGATTTTGATGATTCTTTTTTTAATTTAAAGCTGGTGCTTGTAATGTGGTCTCACTTAAATTTTAGCGAGATCTGACAATGGCATGAGAAAACCATATAAGTTTTAAATGTGCCTTATGTATGTGCGTGACAAATGGACGAATAACGCAATATAACGCCAACCGATTTTGATGATTCTTTTTTATTGGAAAGGATGTACTTCATTTGAAGCCGGTTCTTCTATTTGTTAAAATTTTAGATTTATAAGGTTTATTTTATTTGAATATTTTTAATCTGAATACTTTTTATTTGAATACAGTTGGGAAGTTGGGTTATATCAATAAAAAAAGAAAAATGTAGGCTAGTATCTCCTTCAAGCTACTCTATAACCGCCACAGACCCACGCAGTAACACAATACAGAGCCAATCCCAAGGGATTTATTAACGGACCGATCGAAGACCCTCTAGCTAGCCGATAGCCGACTTACTGATGGGTCACCGATGCTACCTACTTAATCTGTTATAACGTTAGAAGGAAACTAATTACTATTTTATCTAAAGCCGAGCAACAAGCAGACAAGCCTTTCATTAATATTATTACTGTGAAACTTGAGAGACAGTTATCAGGTAACTTCATCATGTCGTTTTTTGGCTGTCGGTGTGCGTGCGCAACGTAAAAATTTAACCCTAGTATATTGAAGTATAATGTCATAGAACAGACATCTCGAACAAAATGTGTGTCTCGCCCGGTAGGTTTGATTTTCAAAATTGAGCCCCCGTTCTCCTTTCAAAATCGAACGAATCCATTGAAGATTGAAGCCACGTGGCGCCAATGCATTGGGACGTACATACATGGTGTTTGCGGTGTCGGTTCTATACGCTAGTAATAATACTTCAATGCTCTCCTACAGAATTTTTTTTCCAAACGCGCCAAAAGAAACAATAACTTCAAAAACAGTCACAGGGTCTAGTTTCTTAATAATGTTTCTTAATTCTAAGTAGTTGTGAATGAAACTAGCCATACTATATTTAATAAATTATTCGCACAAACCTGTATTTCTTTACGTTTCGTAATATAAAAAGGCTCAATGTGCGCACGCGCAACCTTTACATTAACATATTGGATAATTAGAGTTGAGAAAAAATCCCGTTATCACTGACAATAATACTTGTTACCTAAATAGTCGATTCATTCATAACAGGCGCGTCCGTAGAGGCTACAACATATAGAAATGGCGACTGGTGGCGCCACCATGCCAAGTTGTAACTACATTACATTATTAGGTCTTCTTGTTATGTGCACAATTTATATCCTATTAATATTATGTATAAATGTGAAAGTTAGTGAAGATGTTTGGATATTTGTTCCTCAATCACGCCACAAATACTTTACCGATTTGGCTGAAATTTAGAATACAGATAGCCTATATCCTGGATTAATACATAGGCTACTTTTTATCCCGGAAAACTTCATGGTTCCCGAGGAATTTGTAAAAATTCGATATCCACGCGCGTGAAGCCACGGGTATTAAAATTAAATAATTAAAAATCTCGTTTCAAAACTACCGTGGGCGAAGCTGCGGGCAAAAGCTAGTTTATATTATATTATTATTTTTGATACCTAATTGAACATCTGTAGATTTTTCTTTCTTTCTTTCTCTCTCTACTTTTTTGGTCGGCTACGCATTCATGCCTTTAGAGCTATTGATGTCCATAGGAAACGGTGTCCTCTTAGTTGATCGTCAGCTCCTTTGACAGTAATTTCCAGACCTTTTCATATGTTCAGTGACACATCGATCAATATTATTGACACACCTTTGAGTTTCGATCATACTTTCAAAGTTGTCTATGTCTATAAATTATTAACTCTGCGGCTAGTACATAGTTCGCCTTGAGCGGCTTTCAAAGTTGCCTGCCCACAAAGATGACTTCACTCGGGTTCGAACCCGCACCTACGAGCGTGAGTCACAACCGGTTCGCCTACTCGCCCCCGCGCCCCCGCGCCCCCGCGCCCCCGTCAAGCTACAGAACTACAGATTAAATAATATTTTCAACTGCATTCACAGGACTTTGAAACGGCGACATTAAAATTGGATTTAAATAAAATTAATTTCAGAAACTCAAACCCGGCTGAATAATCATGGTTTTAAAAGCGTGAAATATGAAAATATTCTCTTCTAAAGTTGTTATTTACAAACTACTTATTCATTGTATATTGTGGTTTATTAAATAAATTACTTACACGTAATATTCATAGCGATGTTCAGAGGTCATTTATTTGGGGATGAATTTTTTAAAATACTGTCTTATGCTCAGTGTATCTCGGTACATATCTACTGATTGTATAATATTAGGAACTTCTGCACTAGCTAAGTCTTATGATGGGGGTAAGATCTACGAGTATAAACCGTGTAAAGGCTCTACCTTTTAGATCTCACCCGTAGGGTCTGTTTTAGGCCATGGTCTAAGCCGTATGTTACATAGCACCCTCAGTAGAAAAAGGCATGAGTTGAAAATTGCAATTTTACAGGAGAACAAAAAAACTGTTAAAATATCAGTAAGTAGTCAAAGGAATTTACGTTACGATTTCCTGCACAAAACCGTCAAGATTAATGATAAAAATTTGAAAAATTGAGCATATGCAACTTTTGTCCCTTTTTCCAATCATATTAATAACAAAAATTCAACGTAAGACGACTTATGCTTTTTTCCACTGAGCGTGGGTTATTTGCGAAGTTTTTTCATCTAACACTGTCAACATATCCCACACTGACCCTTCTTAAAGACATCATCTTTCCCACCAGCAACAGTGACGATCTTATCACAGACAATAAACCTACATAAGCCGCTCAGGGGAAGCCATACTCATCCCCAAATTCCTTATCGACCGGGGGTGAGTCACGCTGACGTCACCCCCAACCCCTGCTAGGGTGTGTAAATTAGATCACTGTCTCTAGGCTGGGCTGATTGTCTGATGTACTATGTTTTGCTTCAGGACTGAAAATTTCGTTCAATGCTATGAATATTGTCGAATAGTTATAGTTTGTTCATCAATGCAATCTATACTTACTTACTAATATTATAAAGCTGAAGAGTTTGTTTGGTTGAACGCGCTAATCTCAGGAACTACTGGTTCGAATTGAAAAATTATTTTTGTGTTTGATAGTCCATTTGTCAAGGAAGGCTATAGGCTAATAACATCATATATTTTAGTAGTTACATTTTTCCACAAATTAACGAGGGTCAAACCGCAGGGCAAAGCTAGCAATAATATAATAAGACTTTTACTTATCAATGTCTGTAGTCTGTACATGGAAAATAGAGAAAAACTTCTACTAGGGGTAAGTATAATATTAACGCAATTTGTTTCGGCTAATCTCAGAAACGGCTTTACAGATTTACATGCAGTTTTCATTTATGAATTGTAGTGAGCTCGGGTTAACATTTAGTGCTTGTATTAATTATTATATTACATAAATGTCGGCGAGCGACCTCTTTGGTTCTACAACGATCGGCCGATGCAGATGCTGTCATACAAGAAGAGTCATGAAGAAAAATTAAATCAATACTTATTTATTTAAGTAAAATAAGGAATAGTCAATCTATTTGGAACATACGTAGGACATTCTAGGGGATTCGATTGTTAATTACGGAGTAGTAGAGATTGTTATTTATGTGAAAATTGTAAATATAATTATCGTGGAGAAAAGTAAAAGAAAGAAGTATTATAAATAACCAAATACCCCTACTTCTATATTATATTACATATTATAATTAAGTACTCGTATTATGTTATAAGTAGATACAGGAAATTTGTATGCTATTGAAGCCAGACATGGCTTATCGATTGTTATCCAACGAATAACTGTAAAACAAGGACACTGAATGAGTTAACTGAAATACAGAAGCATAGACGCGGTCAATTATTTAACTCCTGACCGCACCCGACTTGCTAATCTATACTCGAACGATCACGATGTCACTTAGTAAGATGGGAGACGCTGAGTCCTTTTACGGTATGATAACACTGAATTGTTACTAAGAGGCTACGACTCTTAACGAGAGCTCTAAGCTATCATCAATGTACTCATCCTCAGTAGAATTTACGAGTCCCATAACATTAAATAGGGCTATAAACGTGGGTGGGATAAACGGTGTTGTCATGGCCGTCGCCTCTTATCATTAGCTTAGTGATAAGAGGCGATGGATTGATATTCTTGCTCTAATTAGGACAATGTTGTTGGTGAAATGTATCTTAACTAAATAAATATAAGTATGATACATTTTACATAGTGGCAATCTTTTTGTAACAATAATTCAGAGTAAAATAATATCGATTTTCTTTCTCTCTATTTCTTGGTCGGCAACGCGGTTGGTTCCCTTTACGTCGAGTCTCTTTACATCGAGTCTATGAGCCTATTGTTCTTCAAAATTTGCTATTTTACGCTTTCTTTTTTGACCCTGAGTTGAGTACCTAAGTGTATTACTACAAAATTTAAACAACATTTTAATGATACTGACTACGAGTATTATTTTTTATTCCTGACTGTACTTTTTAACCAAACTCGACGTCACGGTAATAGAAAGCGTAAAATAGCAAATTTTGAAGAACAATAGGCTCATAGACTCGACGTAAAGAGACTCGACGTAAAGGGAACCAACCGGCAACGCATCGGTGACGGTTGCCACTTACCATCAGGTGGAGCGTCTAATTAGGTACATAATAAACCAATGAAACCTAAAGACAAAAAAAATACTCTGCTTGGAGACCTAGATTTGTATCCAGTCCAAAGAGATATGTGGTTTGACAGGATAATATAGTATAATGAATAAGCGTTATTTTTATGTACACCTACTAACATTCGACATTTCGACAGACGGTTCTTTCACAAATGAAACTCAGCTGATTTCACGGCAAAATATTAATCAATTAAGTTTGCAGACAAAAAGCAATCTACAGCCCGTTTTGCTCCGAGTAGGTATCATGATTCCTGACCTAAGTAGATGTTATAAAAAGCTAGACTTTTATGAGTTTCCACGTAAACTTCTATTATAAACTATGCGAGCATGCGCAATTCAGTCCTTAGCCATCGATTTTGTCCTGTAGATTCGTGTAGTTTCGTAACGCATCGGTGCAAGGACCTCTATTGGAAGCAAGAGATTTAATCCATTATATAATATGACAGAATTTTTCAACACGGTCAAGAGACAGTTTTTTTGTCAATTCAAGAACAGACAGAAAAATCGAGTATACTGGAAGATAGATATGCCTCCGCCAATCCGCAATGGAGCAAGATTATAATTAATTCATTACACGTTACGGCGGTAGCCAAGCAAAGTTATACAAGCAAACATCCATCAGTCCTTGGAGGTCCACTGCTGGACATAGGCCTCCCCTAACTTGAGCCACCTGACCGGTCCTAAGCCTTCTTAATCCAGCGAATACCCGCTGTCTTCTTCAGGTCGTCAGTCTACCTGGTCGGGGGGCAAGCAAACACCATTGAACTAATACTAACGTACAATATTCGTTCACTGGCAAACACACGTTCAATATTGAGATAGACAGACTCTTTGCTATTATTGTTAGCATGAGTTAGGACAAGACCACAGGACGTTACATAGCCGTCCGCTCGAGAATTCGTATAAATGGTTTCCTGTGCAAAGACTTCTATATCTGACCTGGTTGTAACACTGCAATGCGCACCTGTGAACATCCTCGTATCACGGTGTTCGTGGTAGCACCCCTCCGAAACCGCTCGATCGATTGTTATGATGTTTTTGTGTATATTTGGTAAATATGAGAAAAAGTACTACCACCGGACGAAATTATAGGTAAGAGTACTGTTTTGACTTCGGAACCCTAAATGCACTAGTACACGTATTTTTCTACACCAAATGTCATGTCAAACCTGTTAAATGTATCGGGTGATTCGGGTGTTCTTCTGCAATGCAGTAAGGCCGCTACTAGTTTTACTAAACAAATTGTCGAATGATTCATATTGCTAAATATGTAGGTACATACAGCTGATGCAGCTGAGGCGACGTCGAATCAGCCTTCAATAGCATTGTACGTAAAAACATTCATAATTATATTATGTATTGGTGTAACACCATTTACCAGTCTTTCTGATCTCAAATCAAATCAAAATATTTTATTCATTCACCCTTTTTTTTAATCTATCAGCTTTTCGGAAGGGTGCTTTGTCATGGAGGAGAAGAAAAGCCGTAAAGAATCTCATGTCATGCATGTCTCATGTTGATGATAAGCAGAGCCTTATGGCCTGTGGTCAGACTACGGTGGTATCAATTATGCGCCAGAGGTATTTGGATAACTTTATGGCTCATCTAGAAACACGGCAGAACATTTCAGGGATTCTAGCAGTAAGCCAGGTGAAACTCCTGTACTTACCAATAATCCAGTAATACTCAAGAAGTGATGCAATATACTTTCAATTTGTAATAAGTATTTGTTATATCTTAAACAGGAAACGTTAAAAATACTTTCGACCCACGCCTGTTGAGAGGAGGCCACGGAGATATTGCGCGAAAGTTGCGAAGTTCGCTTGGCGGGTGTCTGGATCATTAATAAATATCACTTAACACGTCTCAGGGCCACTTAGGACGAGAGTTAGGCCATGACCTACCACAATTAGTTTAAACTGAGACTTTCAGGTCTATTTTTATGTAATCACAATCTGTAAATTTGCTAAGCGATTAGAAGATAAAACTGAAGAGATAAAAACAAAAATGTTATTGACTCGATTAGATTAAATGCCTTATTTTATAAATGTATTATTACTTACTTAAAGAAAATAAAAATGCATTATTGGAAAATCAAAAATCGCATCGCTATGTTTGGCCCCTATAGTTAGGCCCACGCTTCAATCAACAACATTGATATTGTTGACATACTTTCTGCGCGCTGTACTCCGCCTGTACTACAATTTTTCCGGGATAATAAATGCTATATCATATTCCAGGTCACGGTCTATCTATGTGCTAAATTTCATGAAAAACAGTTCAGTAGTTTTAAGGTAAAAGCGTAACTAACATCATGACAAACTTTCACATACTTAATCATAATCATTTTTGATAATCATAATATATTTGTAGGACCCACGAGATGAGATGTTTGACATCGAAAAAAAAACATGAGAGGTGTCAAGGGACACCCGGATGGAACGAAGTTCCTTTCGATTTAAGTATTGTTTTGTTGTACAGCGCCATCTCTGTAAAACTCTCTGAATCACTTCAAAAAAAGTGTCGTCATTCGTAAAAATCAAAAAGTGTCGTAATTTTCCGTCTAGCCCCCTTTCACAACGCGCGATAAGGAACTTCGTTCCAAAATAGAAATAACTACCCTCATTATACATTGTTTACATAAACATCTGTTACATCAATTTTATTTAAATTAATTAAAAACGCAGTCACGTTGCATCTCGCACGACGAGACGATGTGGCAATACCGTTTAATTGGTACAAGAACAGAGTGGCAGCCACCACCATATTGGGATTTGAAAAGCTCTGCCCGTGACCGCAAGCCCTTATTGTCGAGCTTTTGTGAGCTTACGGTACTTTAATGACACTTTTTGGTGTACGTCTTTTTAGTTTTTAATCAAAATGACTTGTATTGCATTAATGTAGGATAGAAAAACATTTGGATACTTAGTTTTGTTATTTTGTAGCAATGTAAAAGTCTAAAATGTTATAAAAAAGTATTTCAGCGGCATTTTTGATCATTGAGACTAATTGGCCCTTACAAATACTTTGAAACTTAAATTACGACGCTTCAGAAAACCCATGCCTTGCTTGGTACCGAAAGAAGAAGCGGCAAGTAACTTCTAAGGAGATTTCACTGTCAGTAGCAGAGAACATGTTATTACCTACTACATACTTACGGCTAAAGGTCGTAGCTGACTTATACGACACCGCTCCCATCCAACCGAAGTATGAGAATTCAAATATAAACTTAAAATCGTGCTCTGTAGGTGCACTTTACAGTAACAACAAAAATTAGCAGCCCGCGCGCGGGAAGCAAGCTAACCGCAACCTTGCCACTCAATAGTTATACCTACAGAGCACGATTTAAAGTTTATATTTGAATTCTCGTACTTTGGTTGGGTGGGAGCGGTGTCGTATAAGTCAGCTACGACCTTAACTCTGGGGAGATTAAAGAGAAACCACAGAAGAAATAATAGTACATACCTAATTACCTATATAATAGAATTACGAGTATATACTCCCTCTACAGTAAAGGATATATTGAAATTCTATTGAACTGTGACAAACAAGAATTAAGTCACAAGTTATTAATAAAATCGAAGATCGGTCATCTGAGGGTTTCCTGCTCATCAATACTCACTCTTGTTCCAATGAATTTGATTTGCATTTTGATTGCAACACTGCAGTTCCCTTGACAAATGCGGTTTACTACTCATTATTGTGAACAATAATAATGGCATGTGAACTTGTGTCATACTCCTTATCTATGTTTGTTTGTCCAGTTGCATCACGAGGTGGTGTCAGGTCCTCTCTGATGAAGGTTACTTCCTCTGTAATTTAAGCCAGATGGTACTCAATTATTTGAGTCAGCTGCCACACGATTCGTCGTGTTCTATGGAAGTTTGAGAGACAGTTCTTTTTTCTTTTTCTTCTCTTCTTACTGGCCGGCAACGCATCAAGCCTTGGTGATGATGCCTTTGCCGTCGCTGATGTCCATGGGTGACGATAGCCACTTACCATCAGGTGACATTTTCCATTTAAAAAATTATCCATTCATGGAGTTACAAATCTTCTTGTGGTCATCGCCCATAGATCAGCAACATCTGGTATCACCAACGTGATGCTGTCCAAGAAATAACCAGAAGTAAAGAAGGAAAGAACTGACCCTCAAGCCCCCAGCAGAACATGACGAGTCGTTTAGCGACTGACTCAAGCAAGTGGGTGGTTTGTGGTGTGGTATGTGGTGGTGCGCCATCACTAGGTCAACAGTGGAACGGCTGGGAAAGATTTGGAAGGACAGGAGAATTACCAAGAAGACGAAGGTCACATTGATAGTGCCTTGTCTTTCCAATTTTTTTATATGGAGCCGAAACTTCGTCTCTAAGACTGCAAGATCGCCGTAAAATCGACGCACTATAAATGTGGTGCTGGAGACGCCTCCTGAAGATCCCGTGAAGAGCATTCCAGGCTATTGTTTCCACCCTCAGGGAACTTCACATTAAAGACAGACTCATCAACTGCGCAGCTCCGAATATTGAAATTCTTTGGTCACTGCAGAGGCTGGTGGTTCAGGGCCAGGAGAAAAGCAAAAGAATATGCGGTTGATCACCAACCCGCTGGACTGACATTTAAAAAAGCTACGGAGTCTACCCTGGTACAATGTGCTCGCAACGCCTCTGATTGTAAGAAATGGGAGCACAATACCAGGAAAGCAGACCTTGAGAAAGCCAGCGACCCACCGAACATCTCTCCGTGTACCTGTCAGCGCAACTACGACCCCTCTGACAAGAGTGACAACTAAGAAGAAGCGTGGTGGTTTGTGGACCTTTTAGGCTTCACGGAAAAATAATACCTTACCTTTATTTATCCACTTATTGAAGTGAAACTTCTTTAGAACCGTTAGTGATTTGAAACCGGATGCAACGGAAAAACGACAGGTAAGATAATATAACCGCTAATTTCGTATTTCAATTTAAGTTGTCCGTAGCCCAATGGTCAGGACGTAGACACACAATGCTGATGCCAAGCCATGATGATGCGCAGGTTCGCGTCTCAGAATATTTCTTTTTTTTTAGTTTTATTTTTTTTTAGTTTTATTTTTTTTAGTTTTATTTTTTACTGTTTTTAAATACTTTCAAATGCTCTTTTAAATATTTTCAAAGAATTTATCAACAAAAAATAAGAATTTCATTCTTTCATTCTGTAGATCGACCAGCCGATTATACAGACAGTAAAAATGCTAAGTTGTATTCATAGATGGCGTGAGGAGTAAGATAGAACATTCGTTTTATTGCTAGATAGATTTTTAAAAAGTGCTAAGTTGTATTCATAGATGGCGCTTCGATTTATTGCTTTAAGATTCGATTAGAAATAGAATTATTTATAAAATACTGTAATATACATGTTTTATGTATAACGGAACATTGGTTACCAAGCACTCAAAATCTTGTCAGTATAGGTAATTATAAATTGTCAAGTGCATTCTGTAGAGAGACTGCAATTCATGGTGGATCACTAATATTAGTGCACAACAATATGTCTTGTAAAGATCGTAAAGACATTGTTAGTCTTTCTATTGAGCGCACTATTGAACTGGCCTGTGTGGAACTGGAGCGGTTTGTTATAGTTTGCGCGTATCGACCCCCCTCTGGTGATTTTACTATTTTTGAAGATACATTGGAGGATGTACTTAAACGGTTATGTGTTTCTAGAAAAGGATTAGTGATATGTGGCGACTTCAACGTAGACATTTTATCAGATAGTACTATGGCTACTAGGCAACTAAGTTTGTTTAAATGCTTTAATTTAAATCCATTATTCAATGAGCCAACCAGAATAACTGAAACTACAGCTACTTGTTTAGATAATATCTTTTGCAATTGTGAGATTTTAAATAAAGAGATATTCAGTAAGTTGAAGTCAGACCACTGCGGACAAAAAATTTCGTTGTATAATTCAATCACTAAGAAAAAACAAATAATAAAATGTAGACCAATAACTAAAAATAAGATTTCAACTTTTAAAGAAAAAATCCACTCGGAAATGCAAACGCAGTTAACATTACAACAAAGAGATCCAATAAAACTATATAACACATTGTCTAATAACATAAATAACGAATTTAATAAAATATTCAAGTTTAAGTATGTAGATCTAGCTAAAAATAGTAAATTTAGTGATTGGGCTACTGTAGGTATTTATAAAAGTAGGAACAGGATGTATGACCTTTACGCCGAGAAACAATACAATTTTTCTCCAACTTTCCAGGAGCACGTGAGAAATTATTCTAAAATATTTAAAATTGTTTGTATTCAGGCGAAATCAATGTACATAAAGAACAAAATTATTAATTCGGATAACAAGATAAAAACCACTTGGAATATAATTAACAGTGAGAACGGTAACGCAAAGTCCTGTGATTTCAATTACGAATTATTGATTAATAATAATATAATCAGTGCTGATAAAGACGTGGCAAGCGAATTTGAAAATCACTTCCGTAATATTCCTATAACACTAACCAGTTCACTAGCTTCTTCACCGACGGAAGCACTTTCTATATTAAAAAATCATATTAATGAATGTAATATTTTATTTGAATTTCAACATATAACCGCTAGAGACTTAATTAAGGCCTTTCAGTCTCTGAAGGTAAAGAATACGGGTGATTTGTGGGGCATCTCGGTGAAAATAATACAGCATATTATAGGTATTATAGCTCCATATTTGGTCGTAGTTTTTAATAAATGTATAGATCTAGGTATCTTTCCAGATCTTATGAAATGCAGCAAAATCATTCCACTTTTTAAAACAGGTGAAAAAACTGATCTTAATAACTATAGACCAGTTTCTGTTTTACCAACCCTTAGTAAAATTTTCGAAAAGATAATATTGAATCAAATGCTAACCCATTTCAACAATAATAAATTATTACATCCTGAGCAATACGGTTTCACTAAAGGCCGTAGTACAACCGATGCCGGGGCTAGGCTATTAAAGCATATATTTGAAGCATGGGAGGCGTCACATAATGCCATAGGAGTATTTTGTGACTTATCTAAGGCATTTGATTGTGTTGAGCACGAAACATTGCTGTTTAAACTTGGCCACTATGGTATAAAAAACAAGGCCCTTAGCTTGATCGCGTCTTATTTGAGTAATAGAATACAAAAAGTCAGCATAAACGATATTAAGTCATCGGGGTCACCGGCTGTGATGGGTGTACCGCAGGGCTCGATCTTGGGTCCGTTTCTTTTTCTGGTATACATTAACGATTTACCACATTATGTAAAGAACCAAGCGGATATTGTACTATTTGCTGATGATACATCACTAATATTTAAGTGTGAAAGGAATAAAGTAAATTTCGACGACGTAAATAGTGCTCTTTCGCATGTATCGCGTTGGTTCACTATCAATAATTTACTATTAAATGAAAAAAAACGAAATGTATAGAGTTTGTGCTACCTAATGTTAAAAAAGTCAGCAAATCTCTTAAACTAAATAACGAAACATTGCATATGGAGGAATCGACGGTCTTTTTAGGGGTGACCTTAGATAGTAAACTTCAATGGGGCCCACATATAACAAATCTCGCGACAAAACTCGGTAGGGCTGCTTTTGCTGTTAGGAAAATAAGGCAGTATACAGACGTCGAAACTGCTAGGATGACTTATGTCTTATGCCATCTTGCTGTGGGGCAAAGCAGCCAATATAAAACAAATTTTCATACTCCAGAAACGGGCAGTTAGGGCTATTTATAAACTTAGGTCTCGGGAATCTTTGCGTGAAAAGTTCAAGGAAATAGGTATACTTACAGTAGCTTCCCAGTATATCTTTAACAATGTAGTTTTTATACGGAAGAATATAAACGCGTATAAACAAAATTTTGATATTAATAATCGCCATACGAAAAGAATGCATCAATTAGTTACGCCTTCGTTCCGCCTAAGTAAAGTGCAGCGATCTTTCATAGGGCTTGGTATACATTTTTATAATAAAATCCCAAAATTAATACGTGACTTGCCAATAGAAACTTTCAAAAAACGTATAAAGACACAATTGTTAGGCAAGGGATATTATAGTGTAGACGAGTATTTAAATGACAAAGACGCATGGAAATGACCAGCTCTGCAACCAGTTCCGCTCAGAATAGTAAATACTTTTGTATTATTATCTTTTTTTTGTAATATTTTTTAAAAGATGTGCTGAGGAGTTTCTTTAGGCTTTTCTTCTCCTCCACGATAAAGCACCTTCCGAAAAGCCAAAAAATGACGTGCATAAGTGTATCAGTGATACCTATATGAATAAAATATTTTGACTTTGACTTTCATATCATTATCTTGAAACCAAAATTTTGGAAAGTTTCACTTCTACCACGTGTGAATTGCACACATTTTCTTTTTTTTTTTAATCAGCTTAGTTTTCATTTTTTAGCATAGATACAGACAAAATTCCAAGAACAATATATTTAGGCCTCTATTGATAAGAAAAGAAAATCTAAAATAAAAATGTAATTTTCTGCATATTCGGCCCCGTTTCAGTTTTGTTGTTAAAATAAAATTTACGTTTAAAAACATGTATGCATGCATCTGTGCAAACTTCTACGAATAAGTACATCATAAGGAAAATTCACTGTGTCATGGTGAATGACCTACATACAGTTTATAATAATCACAAATAAGTACTTCATAGAACTCCTTACGACAAAATTAATTTTAAGGATTCTGGTAAATTAAATTCGATTCGTTTAGTTTAGTTTTCTTAACCTTTTTCAGTCCACCCGTAGAAAATCAAACAGAGTTTCAAGGACCCCCTTAGTAAAAAAAACACAGGAATAAATTTCAAAAAAAAAAAAATTGTGTACTGCAAAAAAAAATACTTTTTTATAAAAATTAAAAATACAGTAATAATGTGAAGGTTGGTGTTGCTGGCGCACGATAACTATCTCTAAGATTATGAGACTTGCTAGCATTTATTTAGCCATTTATTAATTATTAATTATTATAATATGGAATACCTGCCGTAGCAAGGCCCAATTTTGAGGACGACCGAGTACTGAAACACCGCGCTAGGGGTAGTAACCAAGTTCTAAGATCAAGTAATGGCACCGTAGATTACAATAGCACTAACGTGGTTTGACAACAAAGCCGTGACATTGTTATCTGTAGAAGTCAGTGAAGAAACAGATGAAGGTAGAAGATGCTCTAAGGGCGAAAGAAGGTTTCTACCAATGACCAGAAATAAGAACTAATGACAGTAATAAGAAATTATATCATGAATATGGGAGGTGTGGATCTTGATTCCATCAGAAAACGATGTCTGTAAAGTGCACATACCTATTTTTTCGGACAAACAATCACAATACCGACAATGTCAATACCAAAAATATCATTACAAATTATCTGGTCACGTAAATTGACAATCCGTGCTTATCACTGCGAACACGACTACTACTTTTACCACGGTTTGCTGATGCTGCTCTTGAATTGATCTGTACATCTTCATCTGCATTTGTTTCGCTAGAGCTTGGTGATGTATTTTCAGGGTCGATGATAAAACAGGGCCGGTGGTTTGCTAGTAGCTTCATCAGAGAATATAGCTTCAACCCATTAATGGCCCAACTGGGCACGGGCCTCTCCTCTTAAGGAGGCCTAGAGCATACTCCACTACGCTGCTCCAGTGCGGATTGGTGGAGAGGTTAGTGGCCAACCCGAGTTTTGGAAGATTTCAAACCACCCGAGGGACTCCGACATGGCTTAACGACTGTTATCTTATGATAACAATCGGTACCGACGGCAAGAAGAAGCACGGAAACGCTCCAGAATTTATGCCACTAGCGGTCACCCATCCAACTACCGACCGCGCCCGCTGTTGCTTAACTTTGTCGATCACTTAAGATCGACGCAAGCCGCAGGGCTATGAGCGCTTCATCGGAGAATATAAAATCTCCAATATCCAAATTATTTAGCAAATTTTCGATTACTAGTTTTTTCCGCGTTAAGGAAAGTAAAGAAGTCATTAATACTCAATGTTCTTATACGAGTACATATTATAACAGGCAACTAATAGAAGACCGGCCGAATGTTCTTGTACAAGAACATAATAAATGACAGGTAAAAAAAAGGAATTTCAAATAGTGTATTTGCATAAATAGTAAACTTCAAATACTCTGTAGTGTTTTAACTCAAAAATAAAAATACTAGTTTAAAAAAAAACATGTGATTACGTTAAGGCTGCAGTCTTGCAAAATTCACTCGCGGCGAATTATTTGTACAACTTTGTATTTTTTTTTCATACAAAGTAATGAAATATCATAAAATATTATTATTACACAAAAGTAACCATAATATAAGTAATAGCTAGTTATTTTTTTTAAGTTCATCTAGGTGGATTTTGTTAGGTAAATCAATCGTTAAATACAGCTCTTTCGCGCCCAACGTCATTTCGAGTTATGTTTGTGAGCTTACTTTATGGAAACAAAGAATTAATTTACAAATCTGTTCAGCGCATAATTAGCTCAACATTCTTGTCTTAAAAATGCGCTGAATAGTTTTTTCTAATTATCTTTCATTTTCTTAATTCAGACATAACAATTCCTTCAAAATTCTCGGTTTTTATCTCTTTACAAATGGTTTGTTTCATAATAACTATGCATCGTATGTATGTAAATAATTGATTATTTTAATGCCACGAGTTCAATAAAGCAAATACAAAAAAAAAGTGCACCTAAACCACCTTACTCTAACAATAATAATAATCTCAAAAGACCTACAAAAAAAGAGTTTATAAACAAGAAATGCGAGGGAAATTCCTTAGTGGCCAATGCACGGCCGAAGCGTTCAGACGTGTAGTCCACGACGAATAAAACTGTTCCCTCTCACTCTAACCTTGCTCCGGCTCTGACGTAGATTGTGTATCGAAAGTTGCTCTACTTTATTATTTTTTTTTATAATTTTTTGCGTGTTTTGTAAATATTTGTATTTTAATAATAGTTTTTGTAAATATTTGTGTATCAGTAATAGTTTTGTACATAATTATTTGATTTCAATATGGATCGTAAACTTAAACAATATGCATCAACACGCCAGTGAGATACATTAGTAGTAATGCTATCGATACTATATAAATACCTAAAAACGGTTCAACTAGTTCGTTATAGACTGTAAGTAGAACTATATAACTATATAGTTATCAGACTGTTAGTAGAACTCATAGTTAATATAACTTGTCTTCTAAAAATATAGTACATAGTTATATCAATTCCTACATTTTTTCCTCTTTATTTTCTTTAAGAAGGAGCTAATAAGAAAGAAAGAAAGAAACATTTATTCCGTCATGAAAATAACATGGTACATGGGTTACAAGGTTAAACTACGGTGAAAGAAAAAGTACTAACAAAATGTAACCCTTTACTAAATTATTGCTTGACATGAAACATAGAAAATTTAGCGGGTACCATGTCACCTGACGAAAAAGGACTACCCTCTGCCTGTGCCATGGAGCGGCTAGGAACCAACCACGGCTGCTGATTTACAGTGTAGTCCCCTTTTTCGTGTAGTTTCACATGTGGCGTCAATCTTATTAATATTGTATATTAATATTATTTTAGAAGCAGGTCAATCCAAAGTTGAAGATAATTTACAACTTAATTATTTATTTTATTTAATTTTATGTGTATATGATTAAATGATACTTATTAGGGATATAATATTATAAAGTGGGAAATAAATAATTATACAAACTATAAAACATACAGAACAAGTGTACATGTATACAACTACACATCTTAATATGTTTAAAGGGGGTTTTTGTTGTCATGTTATTGCGCTTCAATTGATATACACCTATAGCTTACACCTATATCCATTTAGGGCAAATATTACCAATTATAAACAAGAAGTGATTTCAACGAAAATATAATTTCACGCTGTACTATATTATCACCCCTATTGAACGTTGAGAATACCAGATTGTAATACTAGATTAATTACAACATCTATACCAGGCATTCAAAGCATCTATACTAGCAACAAGGTGATTATTTTACCAAAAATTGGTGTGACCGTATCCGGTAAATTCCACCAGATCCGGTATACGTAAAAAACGTCGGACCCGGCCGGATTACCGGATCCGTTTTTCCTTATTGCAATCCCTAGTTCTATCATATTATTATATACCTATCACGTCTGTGGAGTTTCGCTAGCTAATTTAATTTGAAATGAAATGAAATGAAATGAAATGAAATAATCTTTATTCATGTAGGTATCACTGATACTCTTAGGCACGTCATTTTTTTTAATCTACCAGCTTTTCGGAAAGGTGCTTTGTCATGGAGGAGAAGAAAAGCCGTAAAGAAACTCCTCAGCACATCTTTTAAAACTAAAACTTATATCTATTACAAAAATAGGTATTCTCTAACCTGTGCAGAACTGGTTGCCTAGCTAGTCATTTCCAAGCATCCTTGTCATTTAAATATTCATTTATGCTATAGTAGCCCTTGCCTAAGAGCTGAGCCTTTACACGTTTCTTAAAAGATTCCACTGGTAAGTCACGTATTTGTTTTGGGACTTTATTATAAAATTTTATACCTAGTCCCATAAAAGAACGTTGCACTTTAGAAAGACGGTACGAAGAGGTAGCCAATTGATGCATCCTTCTTGTTTGACGATTTGAAAAATCACAATTTTGTTTATATGCAGTTATTATATGTATATTTATACATTATTATTATATGTATATGTATACAGTTATTATGTCTATATTTGTTTAAATTTGACTCGCAAGGACTCCCTTGATTTTAGTTTATAAATAGCTCTAATGGCTCTTTTCTGTAATACAAAAATTTGTTCTATACCGGCTGCTTTGCCCCTGTAGTTAGGCCCTAAACATGAATAATATAAGTACTTACCTTTGGATTCTATTTCTCTTCGTCACTTCTACGTTGGCACCCAATTTTCCATGCATTTTTTGCATTTGGTGCATTTTTTGTGTTTGCTTTATTGAACTCATGGCATTAAAATAATCGAATTTTTTCATACATACGATGCTTATTTATTATGAAACAAACCATTTGTAAAGAGATAAAAAACAGAGAATTTTGATGGAATTGTGACCTCGGAATTAAGAAATGAAAGATAATTAGAAAAAAATATTCAGTAAATTTTCAAGACAAGAATGTGGAGCTAATTATGAGCAGAACAGATTTGTAAATTAATTCTTTGTTGCCATAAAGTAAGCGCACAAACATAACTCTAAATTACTTTGGGCGCGAAAGACCTGTATTTAA
Source organism: Thymelicus lineola (assembly GCA_963932265.1). Taxonomy (NCBI): domain Eukaryota; kingdom Metazoa; phylum Arthropoda; class Insecta; order Lepidoptera; family Hesperiidae; genus Thymelicus; species Thymelicus lineola. The sequence continues at coordinate 1,056,085 of OZ010705.1, forward strand.
CTATTGATTTACCTAACAAAATCCACCTAGATGAACTTAAAAAACTTAAAATAACCAGCTATTACTTATATTATGGTTATTTTGTGTAATAATAATATTTTATGATATTTCACTACTTTGTATGAAAAAATGTACAAAGTTGTGAAAATAATTCGCCGCGAGTGAATTTTGCAAGACTGCAGCCTTTAGATTTTCTATATTGGGGATACTATAGAACACAAAAACACAGACAACTCTTCTATAGAAAAAATAATACTTAGTAGAGCAACTTTCCGAACTAGTCAAATAATTACGCTATGTAGGATGAATGCGGGGACTGCGGGGAGCCTACGTGCAGACGCTTGACGTTTGGACTAGCCGCACGCGATTCTTATTTTGTGAACTACGAGACTAGGCCCTTAATACTTAGAGATTTATCTTACCTCGACTACCTGTGCGCTCTGTGTTTGGCATTTCGGCAACCAAATGACAGACTGTACCTGATTGGTTCCTGAGGATCGAGCTTGAAACACGTCACTAGGACATCCTTCAAGAATGTCACAACTTAAGAAAATGGCGAGCCGCGCCAATTTTTGAATTAAATTAGAAAAACTGAACTGTTCTCGTGTGAGAACATTGTGCCACCAGGACTACATTAAGTTAATTGAGCCTGGGCGGATACCAATTTTTTGTAAAGTCCTTGGGTAAGAACATTGGGCCTTAGGAGGATATTGAATTGTCATCGGTCCTTGATAAGTCTACGAAGTTTGAAAGTAATCTGACCGTTTAAAGCTAATTAAAGCGTGTAATTAGGGTTTTCTTTTTTCTTTCTTTCTTTCTTTTTTCTTTAAATATTGAATTGTCTTTAGTCCGCGATAAGTCTACGAAGTTTGAAAGAAATCTGACCGTTTGAAGTGGGTCAAAATCAAGTCCAAAGAGAAGTTACAAACATAAAGCGTGTAATGACGAAGTATTACACCTTAGGGGATGAATTTCGAAAAAACCGTGATACACTTATTTCTTGTGTTTAACTATAAGCTTATATAAGCACAAATTTTCACCCTTCTTACTTCAAAACTGACGAAGTTGCCATACTAACTTGCATCCCCTTAATTAACCATTTAGGGGATGATTTTCCAAAAAAATGTGTTAAAATTAACTTTTGTTTATAACTATGAATTTACATAAAAATGTTCATGTTTATAACTCTAAAACTGACGAAATTGGTTTGTATATAAGTGACTTCCAATCGCTATTTTTATCCAATATCTTCTGAATGGAATGTCCTATTTGAGTAATTCAAAAAGTTATCAATGGGTATTGAAACAGTTTTGAATATGAAATGATTTATTTGGATAAGGATTAATACGAAGGTATGGTTATCATGGTCTGATGTTGGTCAGCTTTTTTATTGACTTTTAAAATGTAAAAAGTGGTTATAGTGACATAATTACAACAGTTGGACATATAGTATCGCGACGTTTTTTGTAGATATTGATATGTTCTCTAATATTGTAGAACATTTTTTTGTTCTATCATCAATAGTTTCCGCAGCGTATGCGATGAAAGAAATTTTTAAGCAATTTTTTTACACCTTGGTTCACGTTACTGAAGTTTTAGCAAGGATCCCTAATTTTTTCTAAAAATAAATATAGCCTATGTTACTCAGGAATAATGTAGCATTCTAATGGCGAAAGAATTTTTAAAATCAGTTCAGTAGTTTTTGAGTTTATTCGTTGCAAACATACAAAAATACAAAAATACAAAGCTTTCCTCTTTATAATATTAAGTATAGATTAAGATAGAAGTCGATAGGTTTTACTTTCCTTGTGATATCTTCCCTCACCAAAACAAGTGATTGATAGATCTCTTATGAACCTAGCATGAGCTAATTGAACATACATTCAATTTCAATAGCTAACTATGCGATCATTGTTATGGCGACCGCAAAAAATGCCTTGCGATGGACGACAACAATCATTTACATGTGGCAGACCAATTTTGAAATCGGACACTTTATAATCTTCTTCTATTATGTATGTATGGAAAGGGTACATACATAACAGAAGACTAGGTAGGCTCTTTCTTGGCCGATATCGGTGAACCCTTGGTGACGTTGGTATCCACAAGTGACAATAGCCACTTACCATCAGGTGGATAGTCGGCTCGTTTACCGGCTGTTTCTTTAAAAATAATCTCTAGGCATATGGCTAACTAAACACAAAATCTCAAAGACGATGAAAATTAAATTTGGCCGGCAGGTAGTTTATGAATAAGAAACCTCAGGTTAGAACCGGTTTTTGGAAATTCATTCCTAAAGGAGTAAAAAAGAAGATGGAGGTTCGTTAGAAGCAGGTGAAAAACTTTTTTTCCTAACATTAATTGTTTTACCTTAGTAGTTTGAGCGTTTAACGGAAAATAGCTGATACATACGTCAATGAGGATCATTCACATTTTTTTTGAGTATGCAGATTTGTAGATATGAAAAAACTATGAACATCGTTGAAAAAATTTTCAAAATCGGACCAAAAATAAAGAAGTTACAGCGATTTTAGAAATGAGTTTCAAAAAACACGCGCAACGAGCGCGAAACCGCCTGTGACGTCATTTGACGCCTCACCGCGACGCGACGTACGGGGGGATTGCATGAGTTTAGTGTTGTTTCGGTGGAGTGAGGGAAAATTATGTCAAGATAATATTTATATCATGCCTCATTTTGCAAGTACGACCATTGCTACACCTAATAAACTTTTTTCGTGTTCTAAATTACGCTAATATTTCAAAAAAACAGTTTAAAATTATGAAAAGAAACGAGATAATAACACTTTTACTTAAACTGTCGGCAACCAAACAGACAAGCCACCTGATGATAAGTGGACAGCATCCCCATCGACATTAGTAACACCCACAGGCTCGTTTCTAAAAATCTAGATACCTATCTGTGGTAACACTGTGCCTAATAGCCCTCAGACCCTCAGCCGGAACACGAGTTATTTGTCACCTGAATCAAGAAAGAAGGCCAAGCAGTCTTAATGAAAATACCAGTAATATTATTGATGTTTAATAATATATTTATAGTTTAACCCTTACGCGAAGGGTCACCCGGGGGAAAGGGGGCCCCCCTTTCCCCTTTTGTATCTATTCTATGCCGCCCAATTCGGCAAAATTAATCATATATGCTTGTAATAAACAGTAACTGATATGTTTGTGCATGAAATATGTTTGAGAAAAATTATCACTTAGAATTAGCTTTTTAGAATTTATCGTATGGCTTAACGAATTTAGATGCAGTTTTCAATTATGTATTGTAGCGGTGAAAAATTTACAGAGTTCCGTCTGTAAAATTATTAGATTGTGAACTTACAGAAAGGTTTACCGAACCGAACCTGAATCGAAGCGAGAGCATTTAGGTACTAGTTTCAAATAAAATTATTATTCATAAAATCGTATATTCTGAAAATCTATTATGTGGCGTGATTAATATATACGGACACAAAAAGACGAACACAATAATAAAATATCCAAATTTAAATTCAAATTGAAGCCCGCTCGGGGATCGAACCTGGGAACGTCAGCCTAGAAAAGGCCGCTGAGCGAAGGTCATCATCAATTTATTTAGAAAAGTACAGTATCTATCTATCAGTCTTAAAGTCTCAATACAAGTATTCATCCATCACACACATACACTTTATATTACATGTACCTACACACAATGACATGTTCGCTCCTCCCACGTTACTAGGTACCTAGTAAAGTAATGGTAAATTTTTTTATTTTATTTTATATATTTTTCATTAACTTGTACACAGGACAACAAGTCGTAGTAGACTGCTTCTTGTCAAATTTCGTGATTCTAGGTTACCAAGAAGTACGTCGCCTACCTATAGGTTTTGAATACCTACTTTCCTGTGTAAAATGGTCTTCACCGACAGAAAGACGGACAGACGGACGGACAGATTCACCAGAAGTGATCTTACAAAGGTTCCGTTTTTTCCTATTGAGAAAAAATTTGTATGGTTATCTATAACTAAAAATATTTCGACTGCGGCTATTAAGGCACAGGTTTCCCGAATAATATACTCGTAATACCTAGGTAAGATTAAGCACTTTAAGCGAAAGAAGGGCAGTTAGTATTCAAGCAGGACATAAATCTGTTTTAGGTATAATGGGCACACTAATTATATTATGCATTTTTATTGTTAAAAATTTGGCTATAGCCAATCTTCAGTGTTTTGTACCATAACATGCAGTTATTTTTACTTTTATAAAAATATTTCATGATAAGAACGATGTCAAAATAAAAAGTGAGAAGTAATCACCAAGAAAAAACGTATTATATTTAAAACATGCACTACAACGAGCTCGCGTAAGGCTAAGTCAAAGTGCGCCGGGCGCGAGGCTCTCGGCCTACGCGCTAAATGACGTCATCACAGAGAATCGAGAAAGCGCGCGCGATTTAAATAGTGCCTACCTTGAATAATTAATAACTCGGTCATTTCTTGATGGATTTTAAAAATTTAAAAAGTGTCATACTAGAGAAAACAAATCCTTAGCTACATCAAAACCAGGTTTTCAGTTACGTGAATGATCCTCATTATTCATTCTGTCGTTGTCAGTCCTGGATTTGTCAATAGGCCGTATAGGCCGCGGCCTAGGGGCGGCAGCGTCCTAGGGGCGGCAGATTTCAGAAGATGATAATTATTATAGATGATTTTGCTATTAAAAAGTGTCGCATAAAATTTTAATTCTTGTTTTTTACGCACTTTCTTAGTGACTAATTCAGTGCCTTCCTCACTATGAATGGAAAATTATTATTTTAGAAAAGTACATGGGGTGGCGAAAATAAACTGGCCTATACTCATAAAAAATATAAATCCGGCACTGGTTGTTACCAGGTAAATTTTGACACAAAATATATCCTACAGGTGTCCCGTAAATATTGAATTGACGATCCTACCTATCTAATTGACGAGCCTACTTAAAATGTGGCACCTGAATATATTTGGTATTCTGAAACCTGGTCATTTCATTTTGTGACTGGTTTCCATAATGGCGACGACACACGAACTCAGCCTAACGCGAACCGCCCGTGAATATCGCTCTGTGTAGATGACATAATATTTTTTATCTGTTGTCAAGGTGAAGGTATTGTCTGGACTAATTTGGCTATAGCTTGAATGTAACCCACAAGCCGCCCACTGTAGGCCACGACATTGAAGATATCGATGGATGGTTCTAACTTCTAACGCAGTGCTGCAGTGCAATACCAATGATTTTTTTCTTTTTTTACGAATGGTCAGATGCTGTTGACCCTAGCCAATGATATTTAAAAACTATAGATACGTCATGCCCTTACAAATCAACCAAAAAATCTGTTCCGAAAAGAGCTACAACACACACACGTTTATCTTTTGTTTCACTACACCAATCACACTACAATAATACACGAAGGCATTTTAACGTTGTATGTCAAGTCTCAAGCACTTCTGACAACAACAAAACTGCCTATAGTCTTGTATTGACAGAGCGACTACGAGCAGACGAGGTCAATTGACTACTCTTACGATCTTCATCTTCGGCGCGCTAATGACATATCTACCTCCTTTTTACTTATAATAATATTATTGACCCTAGTGATCTTTAATACTTCACGAGGAGTAAATCCGAAGCTGTGTTGAAAGTAAACTCATTTAATAATGTGACCGATTTAATTTGGTGATATTTAAGTAGTCACATAATTTTATTTAGATTACACGATTTATCTAGATTTTTTTTACAAAAAATAAGTGATTCAATTCTAATACACGCATAATTCAAAATTAAGAGGTCCTACTCGATTCGACAAACTTGCAGTTGTTTCGACCTAAAAATGGAATCTAATTAGACTTTACGTGCCCTCGGAAGTCCCCGCAGTGTAAAAATTTTGTTAATAGCCGGGATTGATCTCGCTCTGAGTTAAACTTTAAAACAATGATGTTTAAATAAATAAAGATACGTTATGCCCTTACAAATCAACCGAAAAATCTGTTCCGATGTCCGCAAGGCACGCTTTATTGCTTTATCGCACGTCTTTATCGCTCTCACGTCAAAACTACATCGCTATCTCTTTCTTCACCTGAATAAGAGTTCCCAATTGGGAACTTTTTGAGTCACACAACGCGCGCGCTTATGACATCTGCCTCTTTTTAATATATAATATCATTGCTTTAAAAATACTCGTCTAGCCGTGGTCACAGTCCTTGCAACTGAGTCGAAATGATCAAAACAAATGACGTACAATGTGTCGTGAGTACCCGCATCATATGAGGAAGTTTATTTGGGATTATAATGCTGCAGAAAGGCGAAAAAGAACTGTTTAGCTACTAAAACATCTAAATAATTATGCTCGCCCTAATGGCCGGAAGAGAATTATTATTACTCGACCTAGTTGGCGCGTGGCGGGCCGCTAGGGATGGCAAACAGAATATTTCACTGAGGTTAATATCCTTTTGTATTAGGTACAAAATATTTTTTAAGCTGTTGCATAATTTAAATTTTCATATTAAAACCAAAACGTATCGTAAATAAAAATGTATTATATATTACATGTATTTTGTGTTGTGGTGAGACATAAAGTTTCATTGTTATTATTATGATATTATAATATGTATTATCACAAAACTTTTATTAATGATTTTGGAACTATTTTAGGAACCCTATCGGCATTCGTGTTGGTTTATAAATCTGATATCATAGAGCGACCGATATTGTTAGATTTTTATATATTATGTATTTACAAAGTCACACAAATTTTCACATTATAAAAACGCAGAAAAATAGAACCTAAGAGATGATATTTGGACATTGAGGAATGGATATCGTATACCAAACAAGACCCAGGAATGGATGTGTTCTTAAATAAAATAAAAATTATAAATATGTATCTATCAGGTAATTTTGCAAAATGTCAAAATCTTTTAACATACCTGTTTATTTATTTTTTCCTTATTGCAGCTTAAAACATAAAGGATACAAATGGTGGATTTAATGTTAAAAGTTGTAATAGGTATTATGTCTGTTTCTAAATTAAGATTTAAGAGATCTATAGTAAAACTATTTAACTATGTTTTTCAAATTTATGGCATAGTGAATGGTACCTACCGTATTATTATCAAACAGCTGGAAAATTATACTGTGGGAAAATAATCAAGTAAATGGTAATTACTTAAGTTTATAATATAAACATAATCTGTATAAAACACCCCTAAAAATAAAAAGAGCGGTCTTTAAACAACAATTTAGTGGCAGAGCCCTTGAAATTGTATTAAACCTACAGACTGAGTGTTTACTGCACTTTTCTTACAATAAACCTTGAACAGTGCTTTATGGTACTTCTACCTACCCCAATAAGGGCGCAAAAAGTATACCAAAGGGCGATTTAGTACTATTATTCTCTACAAAGGACGTAGCGTGAGTGTAGGGGCTCTTAACATAATGAAAACAATTCGAACGCGAGTTATAGTCTAAAAATATGCGTGAACTCAAACTGGAGCATTCAGTAGGGAACCAAACTGTAAAAAAAGAGTCGCTTTAATGCAACTGAGTCTCACCCTTAAGCAAATACTGAAAACGAGATAAAAACATCATACTGCAGTGGTAACGCATAGCCATATATAGAAAATCGTTCTTCATTTCGGCGCGCCAAGCGTCTGGCACGGAGTGAAGCTAGCTGCGAGCTGAAATGCAACATGGCCGACCAATCAGAGCGCGCGCTCCAGACGCAACGCGGAGGCGACGGTGCCCTCAAAAAACCTCACCGGCTCGAACGGCTGATCAAATCTGCAAGCAGTGTTGTGCGAGAGTCGCGTATCTAGTGTTAAGTAATTTATTTCAATTAAATACTACAAAATGAGGGAAATCGTACACATCCAGGCCGGCCAGTGCGGTAACCAGATTGGAGCTAAAGTGAGTAGTTAACTTTTTTATTTTTTTTCAGGTTTCAGTGGCATATGGAATTTAAATGTAATAGAAAACAAAATAGAGGCCGGCGTACGTGAGTTGTTAACGGTCCACGTTATCACGTCACGCAGCGAGCTGGAAGATTACACATCATATTTAAAACACTCACTTTTGATATTTTACATGTCATTGTTATTGGTATTTATTTGGTATTGTTTACAATATTCTTGGGGTGTTGTTGCATAGAACCGTTCACTAGTGTAAAATTAGGCTGGATAGAAAAATTTTCACGCGCGACCCACCTTCCTGCTGTCAAAATGTCAGCCGTAGCCCGTAGGGTTGGCGCGCGCCACGCACCCCCGAAAGTCACGCAAGTGACGCACAGAACTTTATTACCTTACTGTTTTGTTCTTTCTATCTATACTTAATATTATAAAGAGGAAAGATTTGATTGTTTGTTTGCATTGAATAGACTCTGAAACTAGCGAACCGATTTGAAAAATTCTTTCACTGTTGGGAAGCTACACTATCCCCGGGTGACATAGGCTATATTATATTTTTTTTTACTATTTTCCCGAAGCGAAGCGAGGGCGATTTCCTAGGCAATAATAATTATGAATACTTGTTTCCTATGGACATAATAATATACAAATGAATATTAATAATAAGTTTTTATAGGAAGAATAAATAATACGGCCTCATCATTATTCCCTTGGTTGGACAAATTTCCCTGTCAACACTGTATAATGTAACTGTTTACTTAGTAATAGTTCTAAAACGGGCAGTGAGCTCAGCACCTCACCTTTACCTTGATAACGTATGTATGTACAAGGTTCACAACATAATTGAAACTTGAAATTGCCCAGTTTAGGAAACCGGTTGTCAAATATTTTATGGTAAATATTAGTGAGCATCCAATATTTAAATATTATGACCTCTGATGTACCGATTACGTGAATTCAACCATGCTATTGCAAAAATTGGAGCAAAGCATCCGTTTACTGTTTTGGAAAGTCTGTAAACACTAGTAATTGTCTTGCAAATTAGCCATAATTGCCGGCTTTCTTATCAAATAAAGCGGTGAAATTACCAACACTACAGACTGTGCATAAATTACATGCAATTATCTAGCGTCCGCTCTATTGGTTGTACTGATACCAATCTAACTGCTAATTAATTTTACACTTTCACCAATTCATTACTCCATAGATATTTACAATTGACATTGTCAAATTATTCTAAAATAAAGATAAAATGTGGGTTGTGTTGTGTATATTCAAATCAAACAAATCATCAAAGCAACCGTTTGATTACCGTTAATATCCCAACGTCTCAAGCCCGATTTATTAAAGCGATTCTAAAGTCTTTAAGATCCATCTTCTCAATCTACGAATGAACAATATCAATCAATTGAATCTAAGTACTTTGTCGAAACAAAAGGCAATTAATTGTCTTGAGTTAAGTCCGGGAGATCGAGAGTCATCAGCGTTTTGTACCGTAATATTATTATAATTCCTCTTCTTATTATAATTCTTGGCTATAATCTAGGGCAATACGCTTTGAACGAGTCAGTATAATGAAATCTATACTCGATAACATGTAAAAGGAATGTGAGACTATTTGTACCGGCTAACCTCAGAATTTACTGAACCGATTCTTTAATTTATCCAGTATTTAAATTCTAAAACAATATTTGACGACGAAACCAATTTTGTTATTGGCTCAACAAAATTACAGATATAATCTCTTTAAATACTATTTACGGTTCCACCAATCAGTTGTTAGTCAGAGCCATGAATCATTAAAAAAAGTCTCGGAATTTCTTCGAGGAAAGAGACGGCAATGTTATTTAAAGTAGTACATAAACAAGCTGTATAAACAAATTCTGGGTTTATCATATACAGAAAATTAGTATGACGAAACTACATTCAATACAAAACTGTCAAACGCGTAGAAGCAACGAAACATGTCTTAGCTAAACGTATGTTGTTACACTCAATTTCACCAAATGATTGACCTAGAGTACCTAGACAATAGAGACCAAAAAAGCGTGATGATTTAAACTAGATTTTTCACTCTGGTGATCACGTACGTTGAAATATAGCAAACGTGATTCATTCGTACTAGAAACACGTCCACTGTAGTTATGTATAATATTGTGATGTAGAAGACATACATATTTATCTTATCATATTTCTACGTTTGGTGTTAGAAGAGCCCGATAGATTAGCGGGAGCATTGAACCGACGGTCGTCGGCCGACGTCCGCTTATAAATAACCACCATCAGAGAGCCATAGCGCCGAGTGCATTGCGAACCAATCTCGAGCGCTGTTAAGAGATCTCCGACCCCACAATTAGCCCATGAATTATTTCGTTTTATTCAGATTTCGCAACTAGACAGCGCAGGTGAAGCATGCACTCGCCGTCCATTGTGTGAAATCATGGTTTCCCCTGCAAGTGGTACGTTCCGTTCACACGCCACTTTCATCTCGTCTACCTTCTCTTATCTAGTTACGGCTAAGAAAGCAACCTATAGCGCAACGATCGAACATCTCTCAATTGCCTTTCACTTTTTGTTGTTAAAATTTAAGATCCCTGTTATCGAGCTCTGAAAACTACCTAGTACTCACGAGTGTAATTTTTGTTATACAACTCTTATTTGCGAGTGCTAAATGCTAAATATACACATTTGATTAGCAATACTCTCCGATTCTTCGAATCTTAAATTAAAACCCTGAACCAAAAGCCGACGTCCATATTAGTCATTTATCGTATATGGCGTCGTCAGGCGTGGCATGCTCGCCTTACCCACACAAGTACACCTACAACTTACAAGATGACATCATACCAATCGTCTTGCAAGTACCAATGAATTTTAATGATCTCCGATAAGTTGCTGGTACTTACAGTCTTTATTTACAGTCAAGGATCATATCAAGGCATTTGAACGAGAATACAAAGGCATATAACATAATTATTGCATTATAAGAAGTCGTCAAGAGAAACATAACGACCCATCATGTAGTTACGGTTCACTTGCTAGCCATATGGCGAATTATTTAACAATCAGGCCAGGGTTTTAAGGAGAATTGAAAAGCGGCATTCGAATGCTAATAACTTGGTTAAACGGCTTGTATATTACGTTCTCTACTTATATGGAGAGATACGCCGAATACGGACGAGACGTGGGCGTCGTCCGTCGCCAAGGAGACTTATTGTACGCCTCTGTAACTCAGCGACTTGCGTAATTTACTCTGAAGCTGTAGTGCTCATTTAACATGTATTATGCATCCTGTTAAACATTTGCACCTTGGTTCATTGAGATCCATTGTTATAGACGTGCCTTGTCATAAGTCCCGTCATAATACTTCTCTCGAATGTAGCAACGATTCATTACAATTCCAATAGTACTTTAACGCATATAATAGTCATAAGAATCAGTCTCAGTCACTATGTTATGTGTAGCTCTATTCATAAAACCGGTTTGAAAGTAGCGGCGCCGGAGCACTCCGACATCCGAGAGAGCTTTCGTGCTGGTATTTTAATCGTGTGCGCTTTCAGTGTACTTGTATCATTCCAACTAACGGACTTCTTTCTTTTACAGTTCTGGGAGATCATCTCCGACGAGCACGGCATCGACCCCACCGGCGCCTACCATGGCGATTCCGACCTGCAGCTTGAACGCATCAACGTTTACTACAATGAAGCTTCCGGTGGCAAATACGTACCACGCGCTATCCTTGTCGACCTCGAGCCTGGCACCATGGACTCTGTACGCTCAGGACCTTTTGGACAAATCTTCCGCCCCGACAACTTCGTCTTCGGTCAGTCTGGCGCTGGAAACAACTGGGCTAAGGGTCATTACACAGAGGGTGCTGAACTCGTCGACTCAGTTCTTGATGTAGTACGAAAAGAATCCGAATCATGTGACTGTCTCCAGGGCTTCCAACTTACACACTCCCTTGGTGGTGGAACCGGCTCCGGTATGGGAACGCTCCTTATTTCGAAGATTCGTGAAGAGTACCCCGACAGAATCATGAACACATACTCAGTTGTCCCCTCGCCCAAAGTATCAGACACCGTAGTAGAACCCTATAACGCCACACTCTCAGTTCACCAGCTCGTAGAAAACACTGACGAAACCTACTGTATCGACAACGAGGCTTTATATGACATCTGCTTCCGCACGCTCAAACTTTCCACACCCACCTACGGCGATCTCAACCACTTAGTATCCCTTACAATGTCTGGTGTCACAACTTGCCTCAGGTTCCCCGGTCAACTTAACGCAGATCTTAGGAAATTGGCCGTCAACATGGTTCCTTTCCCTCGTCTCCACTTCTTTATGCCTGGTTTCGCTCCTCTTACCTCCCGCGGCAGCAGACAATACCGTGCCCTCACCGTCCCAGAGCTAACGCAACAAATGTTTGACGCCAAGAACATGATGGCTGCCTGTGACCCGCGCCATGGCCGCTACCTCACCGTCGCCGCCATCTTCAGAGGACGCATGTCCATGAAGGAAGTCGACGAACAGATGCTCAACATCCAGAACAAGAACTCGTCATACTTCGTCGAATGGATCCCCAACAACGTGAAGACCGCCGTGTGCGACATTCCTCCCCGTGGTCTCAAGATGGCTGCCACCTTCATCGGCAACTCCACCGCCATCCAGGAGCTGTTCAAGCGCATCTCCGAACAGTTCACCGCTATGTTCAGGCGCAAGGCTTTCTTGCATTGGTACACCGGCGAGGGTATGGACGAGATGGAGTTCACGGAAGCCGAGAGCAACATGAACGACTTGGTGTCCGAGTACCAGCAGTACCAGGAGGCCACGGCCGACGAGGACGCCGAATTCGACGAGGAGCAAGAGCAGGAGATCGAAGACCACTAAATGTTGTCAATTAGACTCGGTTGCACTGCAACGTAGTACATGCCATTATTATGTCGCGTTACTTTTGTAACATTAATGATTCCTATAATTTGTATTGAAAAGGACCTGCTTTCTAACTATTAACTGATTGCATGAGTTAACAAATCCCGGTCGTGACACATAAATCTAAATGGAAGGCTGTATTGATCAATACATTCCGTGTGATTCCAACTATCTCCGCAATGAGAGCAAGATCTGAATTTAGTAAAGGCTGATCTTTATAGACATTCTTTATGTATTTATAAGGTTTGGATATATCTGTTAACTCCAAACGTGAATTATGTCGGCTTCAATAACAGAAGTTTTATTACGATTAAAATTGTTTTGAACAATAATTTAATGTATATAATAAATATTTTATTTATAAATACGTTTTTCAATAATTAATTCCATGAATTCTTTACCTGTCTCATTGCATTACATTGGAAAATTAATAATTTACTCGAAACATATTTTTTTTAATTTACTATCATTTTTACTTATTCCCATGAAAAAGCTTATTAAACATTAAATAATATATTTACATTTTACATAGTTACAAATCTGAATCACCAGCTCAGAATCAATATTAAATCAACTTAAGCAAACAACTACAGATATTATGATATACAGTACGTAATACGTTACGCATGACTCAAGTAAGAAGTATGTCATTGCCTTAAAAGGACATCTCAACATCCAGAAGCAATTGTGCAGCATCTCAATTTGCATATGAAAATGAAAATTGTAAAAACGACAAATTAACATTTTCTATACGGTCGAATTCCTATCCGGATGACCGCTTCAACCATTAGTGGTTAACCAACTGACATCATCCTCAAATCTATATATAGGAATGCAGTTACTCGTAACGACTGGTTAAGCAAGACCTCAGACAGTTCCCGTTACTGCCTCCCAAAGTCATAAATCACGAATGAAAGAGGGGACGAGGTAGGTCACTTTAAACTGGTCATGATAACGTGATGAGTGATGTCAGAGTTATATTCGTCACTAGTAAACACGCTTATGTCATTCATTACCATAAAGTAAAAATATTTAGAACGATAGATTACAAGTTGTTTACGATATAAAAACATTTTTTATGCAACGCAGCAATTATATTGAGGTCAAGTTATGGCTCATGTTTGCTCCAGATAATTAGAACCTCGTTACTTGTAGAATATATGCATATCTCTAATAAATATAGCAGAACCATTGAAGTATAATGTCATAGAACAGATATCGCGAACAAAATGTGTGTCCCGCCGAGAGGTTCGATTTTCAAAATTGAGCCCCCGTTCTCCTTTCAAAATGGAATGAATCCATTGAAGATTGAAGCCACGTGGCGCCAATGCATTGGGACATACGTGGTGTTCGTGGTGTCTGTTCTACACGCTAGTAATAATACTTCAATGAGCAGAACTAACAGTTTAAAGGTATAAAATAATTGTATCCTCAATCCTCATTAATGAGAATTACGTACCAATAAAAGTTATTACACATTAAAGGGAAACATATTATAATAATTTAATAGTTAGTTGAGGATTACGTTTTATTATAGTAATAAACTGTATTTATTATTTGAGTTATAAAATGTAAATTCAATGAAGTTCAATTTATTCTAGGTAAAATTGATTGCTGTTCAACCCTAATTTATTGCTCTAATATTGCGATATTTTCAAAATGGCCACCGCAGACGCCAGCTAGATAAAAAAAATACTTATTTACAGTGTCAGATCTCGTAGTATCTTGCTGCGTCTTTGGATCAACCACTCACGGGGCTTTAATTTTGTTGAAACAAAACCTTGTTAGAGTTTTTGACACTTTTTTGTTTTGATTTAGGTGCTTTATGGATCCCGCGCTAATATCAAATCCACTGACCTCTAATAAAACCTGTAAGTTACAAAATTTAAGTAAAATAAAAACGAGTGATTAAATCGCCACAGATAAGTAATTTATAATCTTAATCACACATCAATGTAATGTCATCAAATAAGCAGCAGTAAAAATACAAAAGCGTGTCTTTTTATCAGGTTTAAAAGGTTTTAAAAGGAAAGATGATGAATTTTTATACCTATGTAGCATTGAGTTATTAATATCAACATTGTACTTAGATTTATCTCGTGGGTATTTTTAATAATAACTAATTAATCATCAGAGAAACTCATTACCGAGATATGTAGATAATTTCATATGCATATGTAGATAATTTCATAACCCAAAGATAAAGGTGAACTGCTACTAAAGATAAAAAGGTCTGTCAGCTGTAGGTACGCAGAAATAAATAACGTATGATCTCAACCAGGTTAGAAGGTCCATCCTACGTCATAGATGTAAGTGGGTGGAGACGACAAGTAAGGACATGTGACTCGAAGGTTCTTCCTGATGATCGCTCTATTGCCATAGCAACTAATGAGTAATCCATAAACTACTTTTTACTTAGTAGACACTAGAATTATTTAAATTGTCTTTTTTACAAAAATCAATATCTTTAAATTCGAATGATTCCATTGCTATATTGCATCGGAGAACGATCTTTTCGTTCATATGAGCCTCTAATCTCTTAAAGTTTCTTCCAAGAAAAAACTGACACAACACCAGCCTAGCACTTACTACAATAAAATCCAGGTATTACGTATAAAGCAGTAGGTATATACATACGTTTACTTTTTCCTTATCAACAGCAGCAAAAAATAAAACGGGGCAAGTGCGTGTCAGGCCACGCGAAATGTAGGGTTCCGAAGTCGTAAGTTTATCGACTATTACTCATTAACTATTTATGCTAACATAGCTGTGATAGTTTTCCTTGTTAACCTATTTTTGAGAATTTTTTCGCTTGTCCAATTCTAACTGTTTAGCCGGCAGGACTCTTGACTCTAACCAAAATTAGCAGTTTAGGGCCGAATATTTCGCAAACGAACTCCTAAATCCAAAAATGGTCTTACGAGACACTTAATACTTTTGAAAGACCTTTTCAACGATACCTCACATTATGGGGTACGCAAACGAAAAAAAAATTCATCCTCAGGTTAACTGTAGGGGAGGTACCCTGAAAAAAATATTTTTCAATATTTTATTTTCCGGTTTTGGAGTTTTAAAAAATATTTATAAAGACGATGAGCCTGAGAGGCATTCACGAAAACCGAGTAACGTCACGGAAGCGCGCGCAGCATTAGAGAGAGAGGCACGCTAGACCGGCCGTCTCTCTCCCACTCAAGCGTAATCGGTCCGCTTGGAAGGTCACGAGCCACAACGCGCGCAAAGTATCGAGAAAGAGATACGCTGAATAATAATAAGTGAAATGAAAAAAATTTTTTTTTTTAAACGCTTTTATTTCAATTTTTTTTTTGATATTCGTGTATTGTCATCGGAAATACACATGTCTGCCAAATTTCATCAATTTTCATTAAAGGGAAGTCATTCAAATTAACGTTACAAGATTTGATTTTTTGATGCGGGAAGCGTTTACCTTATTGCCGTGTAAATAGAGTAGCATTTTGATCATAATATTGAGTTTGATGTTTTGATGCTCCGAAGTGAAACTAAATAAAAGCGTTTAATAAAACGAAATATATATCTGTAATTTAATATGTAAAATTGTAATTTTTATTTTATTTTACAATCTTTTGAAAAGAAATGATTTCTCGTAGCTCGTACGTATTATTATTATATGAAAACGAAAATCACAGATGTCGCGCAGCTCCTGATATTTAAAACGATTTAAACCAAATTTTCAACTCAAATATGTTTAAAATCGTATAGTTAGTATGAAATTTAATATTATAATCTAGCTAGATACGCGGGTCGCGGTGGCGCGTCAAGCCATGTTCAAGCTGACACAACTGGCGAGTAGCACCGCGGCTCCGTGCGTAGGGCTTCCATTACGTTCTTACGTAATTATGCAAATACGTGATTACAATATTTATATCATAAATTATTCTTCTACGAAATAGACGTTATCACGTAAAACCATTGTCCGTAAACCGACTTTACAGACAACCAATTTTTGTATTAAGGGTCTCGGCACTTTGCCTCAGACAGACGAACAGACGGACGGACGGACGGACGGACGGACGGACGGACGGACGGACGGACTGACGGACGGACGGACGGACGGACGAACGGACATGAAAAAACTATAAGGGTTCCGATTTTACTTCGGAACCTTAAAACAAAAACAAAATGTCGGTCAATTTCGCTAAATATGGAGGGTGATTGATGTTCGCTGAGTCGAAAGTTTCCTTCTAAGGTCAGTCGAAGGCGTCGCAACTTGAGAGTCGCTTACATTACGTTCTTAAGAAACACATACAGTATGTAATGTCATGTACCTACGTAGGCTGGTACATAGCTATCTACTATACATCAAGAACCGCGTAGGAAGAATTTGCAAAATGATTATTATTCCGTTCTGTGAAATAGGATGACGTATGCAATATGTCATAACGTGTTAACCATTTAAGATAGTAGACTAGTAAAGTAAATACGACATAAGTAAGCATGTATATTGTGAGAAATACATAAATTGAATACTTACAACTAATATTAAAAAGAAATCTCTAACATACACAATAAATCGACACGAAAATCGATTCTAAAGAGTTAAACTCCAAAAATTATGTTTACAAGAGATATTATGTCAGACAAAATCCCTAAGTTCGGGGTTGATTGAACCCAGAACGCTGGCAGCAATGCCCCACTGTATAGCTAAACTAATTCTTTGTAATACCGACCAACGAGTAAACGCGTCACCTATCATCTTTGTCATGGACAGTTATACCAAGAGCCAATGCCGGCGTTCGAGTGACTACTGATGCCCCAGGCAAGAATATTGTGGTGCCCACGTAACAAAATCAAAATCGAGCTTTTTTTGCTCCAAAAATGTTTTGTTGAACCAATGGGAACGTTTATTAGGAATTTTATTTTTCCTTTTTTTGCTCTTCAACCCAAACGTGGCGACCCTCCTTTGGCGGCCTAGGCCGTCGCCCAACTTTGCCTCTTCCTAACCCCAGCTCTGCCAGGAGCCTCCAACACGCTAGCCTTCTCACTCTCAGTTGTTTAGCAGTACTACGACTTCACGACACAAGCAGGGGGGGTTCAAGATCTCAAAATGGGTGTAGCTGGAGCCTGTCTCAAATTGTTTTTGGTGATTAAAGTAGAAACTAGAAAGCGTCCAATCAGTTCACATTGTAATGATTTATTATTGCAGTCCGTGAAGACAGTTAATTTCTTTTAAGTTCCTTTTTTAAATTTTATCAAAACAAAATCTCTAATCTATTTGACTGTTACACTTTGTGGCAACAATCTGCACTAATATCCGTCAGAGAGCCATAAACCTCAATGATTTAAGTAGCTAGTTTACGGCTATTGCGTTATCTGGTGATACCATCGCCTAGATTGGTTAATTCCCAAACTGTTTGCCCAATTGCCGTGATGATGGTACGTTTGTTATCTGTCCAACCGCCGACGCGTTGTGCCCGGATTGCACGCATCACGGACCTCTGTCACAGACCAAGGTTATGGTCTAAGAGCCGTTGAAGAACGACCTTCACCGATCGGATAACTCGATGGGACATATTTTTTATCAAATATAATTTATAAACAAATATGCCTACGATAACTTGCCTGTCGAAAAGTGTTCATAGCTATTTTTAATTTAATTAATTTTAATCATTTTTTTTCGTCAATTTCACTCATGGGATAACCGAATGAGTTTTATCTCAATCGATAGTTTTTAACACAGAGAATATGCCTAGGTAGGCTTGCCTACTTATTTCTGTTTATGGTTACTTGGCAAGCAGGTGTGAACAGGTGAGAAAATACAGGTATTTACACCGATCTGTTAACCAATTGAAATTAATATCATAGGTAGATATTTTAATTACAAAACCAATCATATAGGCTTGCCTACAAAAAAATGTTCATGAAATAGTATTGCCAAGCTATAAAGGGTATAGCCGGATAGCCTTGGGAAAAGTGCCCCCAAACCTTGGGGTTCGAAACTATGTCCAAATGATCCTTTATATAGAGATAACATGATGTACAAAATTTCACCCCCCCACTACCCCTCAGGGGGCTACGGCACTCAATTAAACCGAAAATGATTTTATTTTTTCTCCAAATCTATGTAACTGACGCAAATCAAATTTTCCACAAATATTGTGGTAACTTAAAGTAATAATACAAAAAATCAAGAGCTCTCTAAGTACTCCCTATATTGAAAAAAAATAATTTAAAAAATTGGAACATCCTGTATAATGATTTCTTTTCGTGGTAAAAACACCATTTTTTTTCCAAATGTGTACCAACTTCCAACCTACGTAATCTCCAAGTTTGGTCTATCTAGCAAAGATGGAACACTACTTTTAGTTCTACTAAAGTTTTAATGCCTGCTTTATAAGGGAATAGAATCCCACGGTTTTATTTTTTTCTCCAAATCTATGTAAGTGATACAAATCAAGTTTTGCACAAATATTGTGCTAACTTAAAGTAATAATACAAAAAATCAAGAGCTCTCTAAGTACTCCCTATATTGAAAAAAAAAATAAAAAAATTGGAACATCCTGTATAATGGCTTCCTTTCGTGGTACAAACACCGTTTTTTTTAATGTGTAATTAAGGAAAATATGATAACTCTTTTTACTTATGTGTAATACATAATTCTATTAAGATTACATTGTATCTGTGACAAGTTTATAGATTCAATAAGTATCACGGGGTAACGAATAATTATAGCTTTATTAAAGGTAATAATAACGGTAATTATTACTTTATACGGAGGAGGCTCATTCGACGGAGTTTCATACGGCGGAGATTCATACAGGGCAGGCTCATGCGTCGGAACCTCATGCGGCGAATGGTCATACGGAGGAGGCTCATTTGACGGAGTTTCATACGGCGGAGGTTCTAACGTGATATACAGTGATAGCTTAGCGGTTAGAACGTTGGTCTCCCGAACGCGGGAGAACGGGTTCAAATCCTGGCACGCACCTCTAATTTTCAAATATTATATGCGTATTACTAGTTAATTATCACTTGCTTCGGTGAAGGAAAACATCGTGAGGAAACCTGCACACCGGAGAGTTCTCCATAACGTTCTCAAAGGTGTGTGAAGTCTACCAATCCGCACTTGGCCAGCGTGGTAGACTATGGCCTGTACCCCTCACATTGTGAGCGGAGACCCCGAGCCCAGCAGTGGACAATTATGGGTTGTTGCTTTAATTTTTTTTTAGCTTTATATTCGTTTTTGTAAAGTATATTGTTATGAGTCAACTGTAATAATTATGAGGTTTATTTTAAATTGAGTTTAATTTTTTTTGGCAATACATGTCACCAACCTCAAATAAGTTTTACTTCAATCGCGCGTAAAGATTACACGCGCATACTTTTTTTTCTTATCCATCCATTTGCCTCTATTAACTGCACGCCAAGTTATTGACTGTCGTGGCGGATTTTATCTATAAATTGGATATTATTTCATCCGCGTTATTATCGTCACTAAGGAGGCTTTTTACATAATTGTTATTTAAAAAACAAGCAATTTTACATAATGTACCGATTTTAGGTAAGATTTTACTATCAACTTTAAGGTCGAGTAAATGATATTTTTGTTTAATTATTCCATTAACAGATTCTTCTACCCATCTTACTTTGGTATCGAGCTACGATTGATTTGATTCTGAAGTATCAAGCTGTGCTCTACTCGTATTCTCTTATAAAGCAGGCATTAAAACTTTAATAGAACTAAAAGTAGTGTTCCATTCCACCTTTGCTAGACAGACCAAACTTGGAGATTACGTAGGTTGAATGTTGGTACACTTTTACAAAAACGGTGTGTGTACCACCAAAGGAAATCATTAGACAGGATGTTCCAATTTTTTTAATTTTCTTTTTTTTTATTTATATGGAAAACTTAGAGAGCTCTTGATTTTTTGTATTATTACTTTAAGTTAGCACAATATTTGTGCAAAACTTGATTTGCATCACTTACATAGATTTGGAGAAAAAAATAAAACCGTGGGATTCTATTCCCTTATAAAGCAGGCATAAAAACTTTAGTAGAACTAAAAGTAGTGTTCCACCTTTGCTAGATAGACCAAACTTGGAGATTACGTAGGTTGGAAGTTGGTACACATTTGGAAAAAAAATGGTGTTTTTACCACGAAAAGAAATCATTATACAGGATGTTCCAATTTTTTAAATTATTTTTTTTTCAATATAGGGAGTACTTAGAGAGCTCTTGATTTTTTGTATTATTACTTTAAGTTACCACAATATTTGTGCAAAATTTGATTTGCGTCAGTTACATAGATTTGAAGAAAAAAATAAAATCATTTTCGGTTTAATTGAGTGCCGTAGCCCCCTGAGGGGTAGTGGGGGGGGTGAAATTTTGTACATCATGTTATCTCTATATAAAGGATCATTTGGACATAGTTTCGAACCCCAAGGTTTGGGGGCACTTTTCCCAAGGCTATCCGGCTATACCCTTTATAGCTTGGCAATACTATTTCATGAACATTTTTTTGTAGGCAAGCCTATATGATTGGTTTTGTAATTAAAATATCTACCTATGATATTAATTTCATTTGGTTAACAGATCGGTGTAAATACCTATATTTTCTCACCTGTTCACACCTGCTTGCCAGGTAACCATGAACAGAAATAAGTAGGCAAGCCTACCTAGGCATATTCTCTGTGTTAAAAACTATCAATTGAGATAAAACTCATTCGGTTATCCCATGAGTGAAATTGCCGAAAAAAAATGATTAAAATTAATTAAATTAAAAATAGCTATGAACACTTTTCGACAGGCAAGTTATCGTAGGCATATTTGTATATAAATTATACTTAATAAAAAATATGTCCCATCGAGTTATCCGATCGGTGAAGGTCGTTCTTCCATTATGTAGTGAACAACAGATTCATCATGTTATGACTACCATGGGCCAAATACAGGGTGTCCCAGCGCGAAGTGACCGCCCGGCGTCTATTGATTATCTGGACAAAACTATCGACAAAAACCATTAAAGTAAAGGTCTTATCGGTTTGGTTTATTTTTTATTAGCTTTTTAATTTTTTTGTAGAAAAACCTGACTTTTTGCACTATTTTTAAAATATTTTTTTTGTTTTTACATTTATTTTCATTCTGTTTTTTTTGTATTTACTAGCTGTTTTCATCGTTTATCTATTCGAGGTATAAAGTCTACCTAAAATTGAATGCGACATTTTTTAAAAAGAATTTAAATAAAATTTTTTTGAAAAAAATTACCCTTTTTTATTTAATTTCGCTAAAAAGTTGGAAAAATGCCCTATGAATATTATTATTTTATTATTTATTATTAAATAACATGATATTACGTACAAAATCTCATAAAAATGTTTTTAGTTATCTCAGTCATTTACCAAACTACAAACTCTTGAGGTATCCACCCCAATTTCGGTAATAAGAAGAGTAGACTTTTAAATCCAGGCTAGTGGATCATTTAAGTGTCTTACTATCAAAAATACCTTTTGTCCTTTGATATAATAATTTTAAAGGTAAGGAAACAATAAAAACAAATGGAAATTTAAATAATTTATTTAAAAAAAAAGATTAATTCATTCATAATGTTTTCGAAACGACCGCCAGTGGCATTAATACAGGCTAAGGCTCAAAATGACATCCTTTGAGTGGTTCTTTGCACTTACAAGAGGTTCGCTTTTATTTTTATGACATTAGCATCAATCCTCTGTTTCAATTGTTCTCTCGTAGCTATTAGCACAGCATACACTTTTTGTTTAATGTGGGCCCCAAAAATAATAATTATGAGGCGTTAAATCCAACCGAGAGAGAGAGGTGGTCCAGTAGCATGGTCCTCCAAGGTCTCAATTGAAACAAAGTATTGATGCTGATGCTACAAAAATAGGAGCGAACCTCTTGGAAGTGCAAAAAACCACTCAAAGGATGTCATTTTGAGCCTTAGCCTGTATTAATGCCAGTGGCGGTCGTTTCGAAAACATTATGAATGAATTACTCTTTTTTTTTAAATAAATGATTTAAATTTGCATTTGTTTTTATTGTTTCCTTACCTTTTAAATTATTCTATCAAAGGGCAAAAGGTATTTTTGATAGTAAGACACTTAAATGATCCACTAGCCTGGATTTAAAAGTCTACTCTTCTTATTATCGAAAATGGGGTGGATACTTCAAGAGTTTGTAGTTCGGTAAATGACCGAGGTAACTACAAACATTTTTATGACATTTTGTAGGTAATATCATGTTATTTAATAATAAATAATAAAACAATAATATTCATAGGGCATTTTCCCAACTTTTTAGCGAAATTAAATAAAAAAAGGTAATTTTTTTCAAAAAAAAATCACTTAATTTATTTTTTTAAAATATCGTATTCAATTTTAGGTAGATTTTATACCTTAAATAGATAAACTATGAAACAGCTAGTAAATACAAAAAACAGAATGAAAATAAATGTAAAAACAAAAAAAATATTTTGAAAATAGTGCAACAAGTCAGGTTTTTCTACAAAAAAATTAAAAAGCTAATAAAAAATAAACCAAACCGATAAGACCTTTACTTTAATGGTTTTTGTCGATAGTTTTGTCCACATAATCAATAGACGCCGGGCGGTCACTTCGCGCTGGGACACCCTGTATAACAAAAAACAAAGTGAGCAAAAAGTGTAAGTGTTATTTAATCCATCTCTAGTATAAACAAACCTTCCTGTCTTACTCTCCTGAGCTCTCCTGTCCAAAAAATGAGGACTGCTTCTGCTTGTGCTGGGGAAACGGAAAATAGAAAAACTATATTGTAATTTAAAAGACTTTTCCCAACTGCTGCGAAATATTCACATTTGCAAAATACCCAACTTTCTGTTAATACCAACTTTTATAGACAATATTTAAGTATTTGTTTTATAATGTGAATATTAAAGCGTCTAAATCCAAAAAAAAAAACAGTTGCATACGTATCTGTGTAACATACCTTGCAATGCAAATTTCCCGCCAAATAAGGTAAGCAAAATGGCCTCGAATGAAACTGGTAAGCACAACAATCGAACAGATGGCTGCGCAGGAGCTACGTTTGCATATTGGGTTGATAGCATTATGGATATTATCATCCAAATAAGCAACCGGTCTTCGTACCGTAAGAACGGCTCACTGATAATATTTGACTTTTACATAACTGTTTATTCATACCTACCTAATTTTGATCCCAAATGTTGGCTTTCGAAATTTTTAAAAATCTGAAAGTTGTGTACCAGGTCTACATAATGTGGTCTACTTGTGTCAAAAATGCGAGCAAGCTTCTGCTTTTTAGGATTCCGTAGGGTACCTGCCTTCCTACAGGTATGTGGGGATGATTTTTTTCTCGTCTACCCCATAGAGGTCTTTCAAAAAATGTTCAAAAATACATCAGTAGGTATAACATTGAAGTAATGTACTTACTAGAGTTACCAGAACAATAGAACAGACATCGCGAACAAAAGTGTTGCGCCGGGACATCGCCGGGAGGTTCTATTTTCAAAATGGAACGAATCCATTGAAAATTGAAGCCCATTGGCTCCAATTCATTGGGACAAACATCGTGTTCGCGGTGTCGGATCTATACGCTAGTAAATACTTCAATGAAGTACATAATTATAATGAGTTTTGATATAGGTTGCTGTATTTTATTTACTGAAAGGTCTTTCAAAACTATTATAGGTTAAAACACAAAATTGAAAATTTGAAAAAGCCCACGCCGTATCAGGCTACTGCAGCGCCCCCTGGTGGTCTACTACCATAAAACATATCTATGAACCTGCTCTATAATAACACCTTTTGAATTAAAAAACCCGCAATGAAATCGGCCCAATAGTTTTTATAAAAAACGGTAACAAACATACACACAAACAAACAACCTCTAACCCCAAACGCATACCGCCTCCGTTCCGTCGTGACTCGTGGGTATAAAAAAGGTAGCTGTATATTAGTCTTTGTGCTGTTAATTTAATCAACGTACTTTTTTTTAAACAAAGCCATGTTTAATTTCTTGTTACGCTACTCGTGCTAATCTGCTAATGGCGTCCCGTCCACACCTCGGCCGGCGCTCGGGGTCAACGGCCTCGTTATCAACGTAATGTATTAATCTACTAAATGCTGCTACTGGCTGCTCGCTCGATAGAATTCACACCTTCTCCTCAGGGATATAGATTAAATCTGGACATGAGAATCATTAGGTCGGATGTGCACATACGACGAAAATGACTTTTTAGTATACCGATATTAAGTTTTTGTTTCTCTTTCCAACGATCTGACCGTGGTATCTCTATCTCTTACCGTTGTAAAGATACACTCATGCATAATGTCGGTTATACAGACTTTTTCAAATACCCGAGAGCCATAAGCATTTATATTTACTTAAATCTTTATGCACCAAATTATTAATAGTTTTATGATCCGTATTTCAACTTAAGCTATTATGAACCAAAAATGTTTGGCCTAATACGCTGGTAGCATCAGCAGATATGCATTTATGCCTGTAAAGTTTACTTCAAATTGTAGTACGTATCTTCAAATATAGTATTATGCTTGAAAAAATGTTGCTTATCGCTACAAAGGCATAAAGTCTGTTCTTAATATAGGATTTTATTGTTGTAATAATAATGTTTTGTATGAATATATTTCAGGCATAAAGTCTGATGTACAAAAATTTTATAGATTAAAAATTGTATTAAACTCATTTTAACAGTTAGGGTGATACTTGTAATAAAAATTAAAAGGTACTATTGCCTACAAAATATTAAAAAAAGAATACTGACTGAAATACTTATAGTTCAATAATGCTGAAGAAAAAATGTTTGTCAATTTTGTTTTTGCTCTCCTGAAAAGTTAGCATTTTACACATCCGACCTAATGCTTCTCATGTCCAGAAATATACTTTCAAATAATTGAAATAATACGAATTATTTTTTATTTGCTTAGGTACCTATTACTAAGTACTAGTAAGTACTTAGTTGTTAAATGTAACCGAAGGTACCTATGAGGTCTCTAAAATACGAGAAAACACTTCGCTTAAAAGGGTATTAGTAGACTTGAAAGGGTCACTCGCGTGCTCCTAGTGCGAATTTAATGCGGTTAGATTCTTGAAAGGCAATCCTTACTACATACCTACTTATTACAATATAATAAAGTACAATGAAATTGTTTTGTAAACACTATTTGCAAAATATTCCTATAGAATAGGAATATGCTTGTTAAAAGCAGAGGCTGGTCGAAAACAAAGCAATAAAATAATTTCACTTGTGCATTAAAACCTGCTATTCACATTTAACAAAAAAGGGTAATAAAATCACAGTTAACTAGAATTCTTCACGTGTTATAAAGTCGCCGTCTAGAGATTTAGCGATAGCTTGAAAATTAAGAATAATAAATTATCGCAGCTAACTACATACTAACTCACTCAGTTACTTACTATTTAATTAAATACGTCATTCCTTATAAATCTCGTAAATATACCTACATAGAGGTTTTTTATGCAATAGTAGGCCTGGTGGTAAGTTAGGTACTGCAGTCAATGGCCATGAGCCCATGGCAAAGGTCAGAGCCAATTAAAAAATGATTGAATAAAGACATCACTGAAGTTTTTCCAAAACAAAACACAGTCGGAGTCGTTAAATTTTACGCCTAGCTTATGATCAATTGATCACAGAAGCCTGAGACCAAGACCAACTCTTGACTTCCTTGTCATGCCATTAATAATCTAGTATAATTGGCTTCAACCCATTAATGGCCCACTACTGGACACGGGTCTCTCCTCTTGAAGAGGTCAGAGCATACTCCACCACGCTGCTTTAGTGCAGATTGGTGGAGGGGTTAGTGGCCAACCCGAGTGTCTGAAGTCTTAAAACCGCCCGAGGGCCTCCGACATGGCTTAACGACTGTTATCTTATGATAACAACCGGGACCGACGGCTTTACGTGCTCTCCGAAGCACGGAAACGCTCAAGAATTTTTTGCTACTTGCGGTCACCCATCCAACTACCGATCGATCACTTAGGATCGAGTAAGATTGATTTTATGCAATATGCATAGTATAGTTGGTAGGTAACAAAATATTGGCCTGGATTCCACCTGATCCTATAGCAGTGGACTAGCGGCTTGTATCGTACGGTAGTGGATATAAAGTATGATGATTGATGGTGTGATGGTTATTAGGAGCATGTGGCAAGGAATGCCGTAGTGTGTCGGACGGGCGGGACACGCCCGTGAAAATGCGGACTTTAAACCGCAGAGGCGCGGTGCTACGTCACATGCACTGCTAGCGTGGAAACTGCTTTTCTGTTTCATAATTTTCGTAATTCTTTATTGCGTCAAACATGGTACTTACATAAAAATATGGTGGTAACAACAACAGAGGTCAGCTATATTTGGCTGGATGCAGCATGCAATGTCAAATTTACATTTATTTATTAAATTATTATTTTATCATCTATATTGTGGCAAGATTGTGGCATATACAACTTTAAACTACTCTCCTGTAAAGTTAGCTCAATGTCGCTTAGTCAATTATTCCTTTCAAGCGTTTCTCTTATGACGTAGGCATCCACTGAGGAAGGATTTTTGAAAATTCAACCCCCAAGGGGGTGAAATAGGGGTTGAATATGAATAGCATAATTTCTGCATGCGAAGCTGCGGGCAACAGCTAGTTAGTGATGTAAGATTTGCATTCTAACTGTAACCCTCTGTAACCATTTTTCTTTAGTCATTGAATCATTGAACGAAATCTTTATTTGGGTTTAGTGGAGACTCCGTTTATTTTTTCTTCTCTCTTGCCTTGCCTTTGATGTTACCGATGTCCATGGACAACGGTAGCTACTACCATCGGGTAGGTAGCATGTTTATTCGTTTGTACATAAAAAATATATCGACGCTTGAAAGGAAAAATTGACTAAGCGACATTGAGCTAACTTTACAGGAGAACAGTTTAAAGTTGGAATTTTTACAAAAAAATCATAATTTTTTGTAATCCTCCTACCGACGTTATTCTTATTTTATGATCTATATTGTGGCATATACAACAACTTTTCTAAAAATTCAACTTTAAACTGCTCTCCTGTAAAGTTAGCTATGTCGCTTAGTCAATTTATCTTTTCAAGCGTCGCGTCGATTCGATATGCAATCCTCTTCCACCCAATACCAGCATGTTCTCCGCGAGCTATCGACCGATCGTTCTTGTCTTGTCTGCCAAGAGTCCAAGACATTGCAAGTTGCGACAGGATTTATAATATACTTACTGCATCTGAAGACCACTTACAAAGTTTCAAATTAACATCATTAAATTGCCCTTTAAGTTACTTATGACTGAACAGAGTTGACTTACTGCAGGATGGCTCGTCTGCTTGGAAAACCCTTCAATAAAATATATGTAGATATTATGTTGTAGATCAGATTTCTTTTTAGAATCAGCCTATGCTTCGCTGTGCCAACGAACTAGCAATGATACCACAACAACAAATAGCAATTATCTATGGCAAGGTAAACCCTTCCACAGACCACCTTCTGTGGGAACTACTGAATAAATACCTACTGCCTTGTGGTCATGGACGTACCCAGCTTTTTATCAGATTTTTTGGATAAGGTGAAGCAAACTCGTCAGACTTCCTTTTTAACCGACTTCAAAAAAGGAAGAGGTTCTCAATTCGACTGTACTGGCTGAACCGATTATGATGATTCTTTTTTTAATCGAAATCTGGTGCTTGTCATGTGGTCTCACTTAAATTTGAGCGAGATCTGACAATGGCATCCATGAGAAAACCATATAAGTCTTAGCATTAAGTATGTGGACAAATGGACAAATACTCAATATCACACCAACAGATTTCGATAATTCTTTTTTTATTGGATGTACTTCATTTGAAGTCGGTTTTTTTGTTAATAATACGCATCAAAAACAAGAACTTTTACGGACAAAAGTAAGTATCTACTCGTAAACCTTAAATATTTATAAGAAATCCAGTATGCTTGTGGTACAAGTGTGAAAGGAGAATTAAAGGTATTATCTCAGAGGTATTATCCAATACATGAGTCACTCGGCCTGCCCTTTCCATGAAAGGTAAGAAAGTCTCGTCACGTGGAGGCTCCGACAATTCGCAGTTCCTGCCACTGGACGCTCTGACAGCGCCGGCCACTGGACACCATTGTATTACATAGTAATGTCGCCGAAATTGGTCGTTATCGAATTTTTTTTACACATTAAAATCACAAAAATGTTATATTAAGCCATTGAAGTATAATGACATAGAACAGACATCTCGAACAAAATGTGTGTCCCGCCGGGAGGTTCCATTTTCAAAATTGAGCCTCCGTTCTCCTTTCAAAATCGAACGAATCCATTGAAGATTGAAGCCACGTGGCGCCAGTGCATTGGGACATACATGGTGTTCGTGGTGTCGGTTCTATACGCTAGTAATAATATCTCAGTGTATATTATGCACTTATATTAATTACAGAATATTTTTATCAAAATAAATAATACTTACATTAACTATTATACAATTATATTAATTTAATGTTACCTTCATAAACATTTAACTATAAAATATCATTGCTATCACCGATCATGATGCACCTTTTTCAAATCCTCATGAGAGCTCTTTAATTTTATAATTGCATTATTCGATTTACCTACATATTTTTGTTTTTTGATACTTCAAACGATGGCATCTCACAGCCCCCAAATTTATTACAAAATGTCCCGACAAATCCCGACTTTTTGAAGTTTTGTCCAGATATTTCAGTCTTGCCATCTGGCTACCCCCTATGTATCACTGTCAAGCTGTCAAGTGAGTGTGTGAATCTGTGAAAGTATTTTTTTATTATCTTTAAATTATTAGTGATTAAGTCTTCTGCAGAATACAGCATCAATTGACAATACAATCAACTGCAACTTATGCGATATATTTCCTGCTACAGTTTTATTAATCTGCAAAAATCATGAAAAGGTAATGTTAATTATTAATTAATATTTTAAGGATCATTCCAAAAGTCATGCACATTGCATTACATTTACATTATTTTACAATTTTATAAACAAACAAAAAGGCCTCGGATCGGAACCGAGAACCGAACGACAAGCGGCAAAAAAAAAACCTTCGTCCTTCCCTTCCTGAGGGGTGCGGGCGAGGTGCGGGGGAAGGACCCCACCCACCAGCAGACAGACATGGCGCCGGCCGGCCGGCAATCTCGGTACCAACATAACAAAACTAAACATCTGTGGAATACTTTCCTAAATAAAACACTACTAACAAAATATTTAACACTCTGAACTAAGGAAACGGTTTAGAAAACACTCAAAATTTGCTCTGTATCATCAAACAAGAATATTGTTTTATGTGTGAATGAATGAGATATAAAACGACACTAAAATCGTTATACAGCGTAATGTTGGTAGAATTGTTAGCAGTATGGCGACGTCGACCAATCCGGATAGAGTACTAGGTTGAGTGAAGTAAATGTGTCGATAGAGATATCGATATTTTAATTGTAAATTATTGTTTTCATTTTAATTTATTTTTGCTTAATTTGATTTCGTGCTATTTATGATATCTGTAGATGCATAAATATCAAATTATGCTTCGCTGCTCAATTCTCGCGATTAATATTTACATGTAGTACTATTTCCAGTCCACGGCCTTTAACACGATAAGTTTAAAGAAAAACAAAAATATTATCAATCTGAAACATAAAATAGTTGTTAATCTGGCTTAATTCCTCGTTCACTCAATGTTGTTTAACACTCAAGCTTCCTTCCGGTCATCACTCTTCTTCACCGCTCGGTTGCCATTTTTGCTTCATTATCTATTTTCGTGTCGCGGCCTCAACACGTCTCGACTGTCCTTAGACTCATTACTAGAGATTCCCTAACGGACAGTCTATGTTAACGAAACGGTGTGAAGAAAAGAAGAAAATTTTAAAATAACTATAATATTTGGAGGAAATACAGGATAAAAGTGTTATTCAGATGTGAATCAACCAATTTTTACGTATAATATCAGTGGATCAAAGGATACCTTTACCAGTAAGTGTTTTACGATTTATTATTATCTTAAATTCTATTTTTAGGAAGATACCCACATTATTTATAAAATTCAAGTGGCAGCTACTTTTTATTGGCATGATAAAAACAATTATGATACGAGCGTCAGAATATTCACCAAAATAATTATGTGAACAAAGAATTTAATATTTTGATTCTTTTAATGTGCATTCACATTTGTGATGCGAGTAGTACGATGGGACTGCTACCTTCACATACTACCCTTTGCGTTTCAACTGTTGATGTTACACAGAGTGATTCCAATATTCGCCGAGGATGAACCTCGACCACCTTCACTGTGTTGAAATATAACTAAATAATTGAGACAATTATCGATGGCATAATTAAAGCAATGACGCAAACGTTTATATGTGTTTTAGTTTAATTACCTGAAGAGATAATTTGATATCCTGGTTCTTTTAATGTAAATCAACGTTAGTGATGCGAGCACTACAATGGGACTGCTACCTTCACAGAACGACCTTTTGTGGTTAATTTGTTGATCTTACATAAAGTGATGCGAATGCTTCTTTTGGGTTCATTTCCTTCACAAATAATGCACTTTTTCTGAGTGTCAAATAAGAACCAGAACTATTGATATAATTACATAAAGTGATGCGAATGCTTCTTTTGGGTTCATTTCCTTCACAAATAATGCACTTTTTCTGAGTTTCAAATAAGAACCAGAACTATTGATATAATTACATCAAAAGTATTAGTAGTTACAATCTTTTATCATACATAATCTTTAATCAAAATAAAGAAATTCAAATGAAGTTTTATTCCTAAACTTTATAAGGAAATTGACTTGGAATCCTGTGCACTTTGATGTCCTCATTTCTACCACATACTAGCAGTACCTACCTGATATGATTGGTCCTCTTCTGAAATATAAAATCCAGTACTCGGCAATTGTGCCCTTTTTTGTGCCCTTTTTTTAAGGACACTTTTAGTACTGAATGCCTGAACTATGGCAACCATTTCGGACATCCTACAATTATATTTCTTTGCTGCGCGTCTGTACCAAATAGATACGCATGGTTTATAACTGCTCCCTCTAGTAGGGCTATAAAGTTATAATAGAGGACTCTGAGACTATCTAAATTGTCGATTGATCGATACAATCACTATAACGTCAATAATACTTGACGCCTCTTCTTGATATCTATAACTAAGGAGTTGAAGAATACATCAAAGAAGATGAAAATTTACTTCTCTCTTTGTGGTTAGACTGGAAAATCAAACGCT
Source organism: Thymelicus lineola (assembly GCA_963932265.1). NCBI lineage: Eukaryota > Metazoa > Arthropoda > Insecta > Lepidoptera > Hesperiidae > Thymelicus > Thymelicus lineola. The sequence goes on from OZ010705.1 coordinate 1,088,232, forward strand.
ACGAAAGCCATTATCATGTCAAGACAGGATGAAAAAGGATTCAAACTAGTGATTTCTAAAACATAAGTCTTTATTGAACCATTCGGGATAAGTTTTTTCGAAGACGACTTTACACTCTCGGGAAATTCTACGCAAACCGCCGTTGTGCTGCCGCCGGCATCGCCGCCGCGCCCTGTCGCGAGCGCACTCTAATGGAAGTTGCTGTTGGCTTTATAGGTCTTACAGCATGACGTAGGACAGTCGTGAAAATGCCCCCTATATGACTCTGAGAGTAAAACGGCTGTCCATCTAAATGGCATCCTAGGAATGTTCTTAGAATGTTTCACTAAAAGCGTCATTCCAACCTCAATTTGCAAACAAAACCTTGCAAAATATATCGCTACAGTTCGTAGCTTGATGTCGTGGCCTTTTATGGTCAAAAGCTTGTTAGACTTAATGTCAGTTGACAAATTTTTATTTTTAAAGCAGCGTGAATCATTTTAAGCTTTGCGGCTAATGGCCTCGCGTAAATATTGCATACCTACAATGTAAGTAAATCCATACTGCAGATTACAATATTATTACTGTAACCCATGGTGTAATTATTACACCATGTATTATTGTAATTATTACAAAAAGTGTGTAATCACTAAGAAAGTTATCCACTATTGAATTAGTGATAAACGGTTCAGCCTACTCAGCAGACCGCCAGCCAAAGAACACCCGCATAATAATCCTGATACATTTCAGGGTTGAAATAAGCAGGTTATTTGATACATGATTTGTCATTATCTAGTCGTATCAACATATGATACATAATAAAATTTAGATTTTGTTTACAACAATAATCTCTCCTTTTACTTTCATAGCTTAATCAGCCTGATGACAAGTTTAAGATTCATTTTAAGCAGAACAGCTCGCACCCATTATAAGATGGATGCCGTATGTAAGTACTGCATTCTGCTTTAACACAGGGATAATTAATTATACCTACAATTTTTATAAAAATTGCTAATATTATTTAGCATTACCGGTTTCTTTTTTAAAAGATATTTTTTTTCTAATTTCAAGATAATGTTTATTTACGACTTTATGTAATTCGAATACTACAGTTACTGCACCGCTGGATTTTAACCTACTATTGAAATCCATTATCAACCGAATCATTGAACATTATTTTTTAAAGAGATGGTTTACCAGTTGGCAGGTCAATAGATACATGGAATGTAAGAGTTTACAATTGATAGCACTAATTTTGCCCTATAAATTTGGCTCTATACCTATCTATTATGATAATAGTTGTGTAATCTATGGTAGAAATATAATATTTAGTCTTTTACACGTAAAGTGATATTTCTTAGGAAAATTCCAAAGGAAAAATAAGATGAGTTAAACTCACATCCAAAATGCATATAGCAAGACCTCCAAGGTTTAGAATATAGTTGGTTGCAATTTTTCAATTTTTAGCCATAAGCGTTAAACTTATGAAAAAATTACAAAATCAGACATAAATGCAATAAATTATAATTTTTCATTCAGCACATAACATTCGTTTGAACTTCATGTTTTGTTGCATTAACATGAGCAAAGTGCTTACGATTCATAGAAAACTCTTACTATATAAACATATAACTATATAACATTGCAATTACTGACAGCCATATAAATCCTTACTGAAAGGGCTATGAACTACGGGAGATATAATATGTGATATATAATTATTATTTTCGTGTTCTTTTCACTAATTTTTCCAAGGCTTATGGGAAAAAACAAAGTATCTGTATTTTTGTGTTCAACAAAGAAAGAGTAGTATTTACTGAAATATTATATAATCTAATTATGGACCTACCCTGTGGGCCTTCCTTATATGCAACATAATTATTTATCATTACAGGATATCCTGGGCAAAATATTATTTTTTGTGCATTACCACAATTGCTATTATTAAAAATATATATATAATGTTAATAAATCAAAGTCACAGATGGCTATGTCAGCCCTGTCTAGTATACTACATAATATAACGATAAATTATAAAAATTATCAAGAATAATTTATTGACAGCCCAATTATAAATTGTTGATTTCTTATTCCAGATCCTCTCTAAATTTTCGGAAAAATTTACGATAACAATTGTATTAATATAATACCAAAACAAGAATTAGTGTTCCACTTCTTTCGATCAATTACTTATTATTTAAATTAATATTGTATGCCCATCTGTGGCAGGGATATGGCGGATATTATAATTATATAACATGAGAACTTTATTTACATATGTACCTGTATATTTCACAATATATTAATTTGAATTTGAATGGATTATAAATTCCCTATCTTGTATGCGAAACATTATATAGACATAATTGTTCTGGAGTAATGCCAGACAATTTTTTTAATAATTGTTTTTTGTACATAACATAGCTATAGGTATACCTCTATAGGTATATTATATACCTCTCGGGATGAATATAATATATCGATTGATATAATGTATTTAAGGTTCGGATTTCTAAATGTGAAGTATTTATTTATACGAATACTGTAATTTAAAATAGTAAAATATTTAACTTACCTACACTATTAATATAATATATGCTGATGGAGAGTGAGTTAATACTCATGTTACATATCAAATAATTATTTATATTACATAATAATAATAATAAACAAATAAACCAGAATATACATTTTGATTACATCATAATCAAATCTATTCATAAAAACCTGAAGTGTGACTAGATACATTTTATTTGAGAAATTATGTTATTTGACTAGCTGAGATCTACATGTTCTTATAAAAATATAAACTGATTGTCTTCGTAATTTAATTTTTGATTTATTGATTCCAGAGAAGCACACCCACAAGAGTGGTGTGTTTTTGCTTCTACCTTGAAAGGCAGAAAGCGTGCATGTAATAAGGAAGACAGCCACATGGAGCGCATTTTTCAGTTTTTATAAGGTTTTAGAATAATAGTATTCTATCTTAACAGAATTTCATATTCGTTAGATCCATTCTTGATTTTCAATCATATTTGTTATTTTCCCTTCTTTCTTCGAATAATCCTTATATTTAATGTTATATTAAGCTTACTTATGTAAGCAATAACCTCTACGCATATATTAAAAATAATTGGGACATTAATCAATACTATTTATTTATTTATGTACACTATATTGACCACAATATAACAATATTAACGGATAAATAAATGGCGAGCTTAATGCTAGTGCAATCTGTATTTGTTATTGATTATTGATAAAAAAAATGTATCATAGGTATACTTAATTATTTCCATATTATATTAAAGGATACATCCTATATCTACTTTAAACGTCTACATGTAAATATTAATCGCGAGAATTGAGCAGCGAAGCATAATTATTGATAAAACGAACTTACCTGTACGTGAAGTTCTATCAAAATTATGCGAGCTGCTCAATTCGAAGCGATTAATAGGTCCCCCCCATAAAATGAAAGGACCCACCCTAGCAGTCTGTATCCTTTAATTTATATTTAAACTAAATGAAGCAAAAATGGCAACCGAGCGGTGAAGAAGAGTGATGACCGGAAGGAAGCTTGAGTGTTAAACAACATTGAGTGAACGAGGAATTAAGCCAGATTAACAACTATTTTATGTTTCAGATTGATAATATTTTTGTTTTTCTTTAAACTTATCGTGTTAAAGGCCGTGGACTGGAAATAGTACTACATGTAAATATTAATCGCTTCGAATTGAGCAGCTCGCATAATTTTGATAGAACTTCACGTACAGGTAAGTTCGTTTTATCAATAATTATACCATGCTACACGTATGTACATGGTATACGTTCCTACACGTATCAACTACACATTTATACTTCACCCGCATAAAACTTAATGTGCCAAAATTAATCATCGCAGCTAGTCACAAGTATTTTTTTTTTCGTTTCTAATATAGACACGGCACGTTCCTCACATTCGTCATTGATGAGTTGGTATTAAGGATTCGTTAAAGAAGCATAGATGTTTACATATTTTGAGTCAAGTCATGATTTAATAACTTGTGTAATAATTTTCATTTCAGGTATGAATTCTCATATATATTTCAATGAAATAAAATATAAATTTCATTAAAATATTATTAAATTAAGTTGTCTTCAAAATATCATTAACTAATTTTAAGATTAAATTTTAATCAAATTTATAAAATTAATAATAATTAACAATAGTAATTTATTAAAATTTAATCTTAGATTAAGTTTTAACAAAATTCACACTAAAATTTAAATGAATATGCCCCAGTATGACATTTCATTATTTCGAATGCGTATGTTCATGTAGATTTTTTTTCCGATTCGTGAGTTTAAAACAAATATTAATGTGCCACTAAATAAATAAAGATGAAAATGCTGTAAGTCACGATCCCGAAATGCAAAACATTGCCCACGAAAGTTGAAATTTTTCCAACAATCATATTACATACTTAACATCTATGTAAACCTACGAAATGAATAAAATTCTTACGTTCAAATTATGTAATATTTACAATATTTAATTTGCATATGCAGCAAATGGAGTGTCAATTATTACTAGAAAAGATTAGGTGTTTTCCATGCAGATAGCTGCTAAATCTGCTAATGGATCAAAATTTTATGAATTTAGTGAAAACAATAAAGGACACAAAATAAAAATACTTACGGTAAGTAAAAACTACTCAAGTTCTATAAAAATAAATCAATATAAACGAAATACAACAAACCCACATTTCGAAAGGTGACGCAATGCGACAAAATTTGTCGATATAACACGGACGGTCCGGGCACATCACTACTCGATACCTCGCTTTCGTGGCGAGCTCGGAGCTCCACAAAATTATTCTTCAACCAACCACGACAGTACGTGGTGCGTGCGGAGCAGAAAATATTATAGTGTTAAGTAATTTATTATAAATAAGTTCACATTCACAAAATGAGGGAAATCGTGCATATCCAGGCCGGACAGTGCGGAAACCAAATCGGAGCTAAGGTAAGACGTTCTTTTGTTTCTGTTAAATTAACTTTTTAGTTGTCGACCGCCGGAGAATTTGCGGCCGGCATTTTGTGACGCGCCAACTGCCCGAGATTGAGAGGCCCGTTTCTAATTTTTTATCTGTTACCGTTTCCTTTTCCTCGTTTATAATCTAGTAACTTTCTGTTCAATACAAAGGCACTAAGAAATTACTTAATTTTTTATGGGCATGTAACCGTCAACTCTTACACAGTGGATTAACTAAGTAATGTAAAACTAATTTATGGTAATGAACCGACGCCCTAACAGTGAAAATGCAAAATTTCTGCGTTGATCTTAGAGCCACACCTTTATATTGATCGATTGAGACCGGCTGGGCACCTAGTTTCTGAGTTTGCGGTCGACTTCCACGTGTTTTGTCGCCATTTGCAGGCCATGTACACTAATTTCACATTTTGTATGCTATAATATCATCTTATTTTCCGTTAACTAATATTTTTGATCTTTGCTCTTCATTGTATTTCTCGTTGTCTATATTTTTTAATTTTTGTGAATAATGTATGGTATGAAACGATCTATTGAGACATAGCTGTACTGTATGAAGTGATATCAGGCCGAAAAACCGTTAAAATGCCACGCATAGTTCGAATATTTCAAGGTTACCGTAGGTACGTAGCCTAGCGTCCCTTGTTAAAGGGCGACCAATCAAACGTCGCGTCACTCGCGTCCTGTAACGTTCGGAATTCAAGTTGTAGATATAGATAAATAATACTGGTCCGTGGCGCGGTAACCGACCATATGGCTGAATAGCGCGCGGGCGTACAAAAAAAAAGATACCTGTGATGGTTTACAGTTTTTCAAAGA